>ML790223.1:55033-87205 GCA_009831015.1 Picea engelmannii
ACGAGAATAACCATGGAGTAAAATTAAACCAAATGTAAGTCGCTTTCAAGTGTTTAGTAGTGAAGAATGGGCTCACATTCTTGATGAGAAAAGAAAAGAAATACAACATAAAAGTGAAAAGTGCATTTTTGTTGGATATTTTGAACATATAAAAGGTTATAGACTTCTTTAACCTCATTCCAATGAAATTATTATTAGGAGAGATGTTAAGTTTGATGAAGGTCTCTTAGCTTATGAGCGTAATTCAATTTTTGTGACATCTTCAACCTGCAAGCCATCTTCGACAATTGTGTCATCTTCTATTCCCAAATTTTATGTTAGTGCTCCTATTCTAGTTTCTTCTTTAGATGATAATAGTGAGGATGAAAAATCCACCTCTACATTTTCACCTCCCTCTAGTTGGGTCCATTGAACATGAACCTACACCGGCACCATAACTTCCTAGATGGGCCTACACAACACAAGAACTAGTTCGTGTTCTTTCCAATGATCCTTCGTATCATCATCACACACGTTCACAATTCCAATGATCCTCCTCTCTTTTGGCTCAAATTTCATAGACTCATTATCTAGAAACAGTTGCAAAAGCTTATGGTCATCCAGATTGGGACACAATAATGAATGAAGAATATTGTTCCTTAATGTTGAATGATACTTGGGATAATGTACCTCTTCCAAAAGGAAGAAATCTTGTCATATGTAAATGGGTGTATATAACTAAGTATGTATCAAATGGAAGTGTTGAAAGACATAAGGTTGGATTAGTTTCCAAATGATTTTCTCAAGTAGAAGAAATTGACAACATTGAAAACTTTGCTTCTATAGCCAAAATGAATTCCATTTGCCTTGTTCTACCCCTCGTCGCCTCATATAAATAGGAGTTTGATCAAATGGATGTTAAAATTTCCTTCTTTCACGGGGATTTGAAAAGAATAAATTTACATGGAACAACCCCCTTTCTATGTTCAAAATGACTCTAGACTTGTTTGTTTCCTTAAGAAATCTCTCTATGGACTTAAGTAAGCTCCTTGAATTTGGCATCTAAAACGGATGGCTTTCTTCTTAGCAATGACTTTTCTAGATGTTATTCTAACCCCAATGTATATACCAAGAAAGTGGGTAACCATCTCATCACATTTATTCTTTATGTTGATAACCTTATACTCACTTCACAGTGACCCCAAACTTTTAACCCATGTGAAATCAAACCTTGCGAAGAAATTTGAAATGACATACTTAGGAAATTTGCATAATTTTCTTGGCTTTTAAGTCTTTCAAACCAAGGAAGGAATCTCCCTTTCCTAGACTAAGTATGCATGTGACCTTCTTCACCACTTTCACATAGAATATTGTAAACCAACCCTATATCCTTTCTAGTTTGGAGTCAAACTTCCTACCACCTATACCATAATCGAAGTAGATGCCACTTTGTGCCATCAGTTAGTTGGTATCCTTTTTTTTTGACTTGTACCCATCCTAATATTTCCTTTTTTGTTGACATTGTTGCTTGGTATATGTAAACACCCCACGAGAGCCATTAGAAAGAAACAAAAATAATACTTTAGTACATCCAAGGTACAATTCAGTTTTGGATACATTATAGTTTAGGGCAGACTCCTTTGTTATTTAGTTTCACAGATTTTGATTGGTCTAGCAACCTAATGATCGAAAGTCTATTGCGGGTTATGTTTTCAGTCTTGGTTCTAGACTTGTCACTTGGGTTTGTAAGAAGTAATGTGCCCTGGCCCTTTCTTCAATTAAAGTAGAGTATTGGGCAGTAGTTAGTGCAAGTCAAGAATCCCTTTGGCTTCGATAGATCCTTTCAAATTTTGGACTCCAGCAGCAGCATTAGCTCACCAAAGATCTATTTCAACATCAACACAACAAACACATTGAGCTACACATGCACTTCATCATAAAGCTTCTTCGGGATCACATTCTTGAAGTGATCTATTTCCCCACAAATGATCAAGTTGCAAAATTTTCATAGTCTATTATAAAAGTGGAATTTTCGAAACTTTGATCTATGTTGGGAGTTCAATAAGTTGTCATTAAGGGGGGATAGGCTCTAGTGCCTCCTTTCTTCTATTGTGTAACCTTTGTAAATCCTTCAATCATATCCAAAGTTGTTCTTACAGGGGGGGTGTTAGGATATTTAGACACTTAGGAATTAGTTAAGATCAACTTGGTCTAAGGTGTATTTGGGTGAATGACTTGTGTGGATATACCATGTTGGTCCTCATAACATTGATGTTGTAGACAAATATTCATTTATAGCATCAAAGGCAATCTAACATTGAATTGTCTAATCAAAACCTGCATCTTTAGAAAGAAAAGCAAAGAGTGGAGATGCAATCTTAGTAAATTTAGCAACAAATTTACGATAATAACCAACATCACTAAGGAAACTACAAACATCGTTTTGATTTTTAGGTGTAGGGGGGCTTGTAATTACCTCAATTTTAGTTGGATCCACTTTAATACCTGCAAGAGAAATACAATGGACAATCCCTTCTATTAACAACAAATGAAAAATCTCATGGCTAGGAGATAGAGTAGTTTCTTGGCATCTTTCTAAAAACTTTCAAAAAATATCCATAACTTCTTTAAAGGTGTCTCCATAAACAGTGCAATCATCCATGTAAATCTCAAGATAACCATGAAACCAATTTGAGAAAATTCCTACAATACCTCTTTGGAAGGTAGCAAAGTCCAAAAGGTAGTAGGTGATAAGCATAAGTTCCCCATGGGCATGTAAAAGTAGTCTTTTATTGATCCTCAAGAGCTATCTAGATCTAATTATAACCATTAAACCAATCAAGGAAGAAAATGATTTATTTACATCCAAAGTGTTTGTTGTAATCTAGGGAAAAGTATGGGAGAGTTACCAATAGTTCCTTACATAAGCAAGCATAGAGTACATGCACATAGATATAGATAAAGACATACACAAGTAATGGAAGCCCAAAGAACAACACTTTATTATATGATATGTCAATACAACACAGTAGATACAATATCTTTCATAGAGTTATCTTTCCTCATACAAGCTTCTCTAATTATACCTATATATTCAGTTTCCAGGCAGTTGTAACTACTTAACTGCTTGGGTCGGTCGGTTAACTTCGACTACAAGCTCCTCATGGATTCAACTTTGACCAGATATCGACATCAACAGTTTTTGGTTTCTCATTCCCTAAGCCATTTCAACTTCCCCATGCGCTTTCATCGACTTCTGAATAGCATTCTTGGGTGCAATACCTTTGTTGGTGATTTGGAATCATTACCAACATGTATATTTCTTTTATTTTCCAACATATCCTACCCATCGGTCGACTTCGACTTCGACTTTGACTTTAATTGTAGATGGATTGTCATACATGTGCGTTCTCTCTAAAAATACACTCAATCTGTGTCTTGCAAATGCCACAATTAAAATTAGCGCTAAATGAAAAATTGTCAAGGTCGACTTCAATGTTTATTACAATGGGACTTTGAGTCGATTGTCTTTTCTACGTCGACCCAACGAATTTATTGTTGGTCACCTTCACATAACAACGACTCCACCGCATGGGGGCCACATGTGAAAGCATGCTTTTCAGAGAGGCCATGGAATGGTGGAGTCCATGATAGTGTTGCCTTCCTATGGTCTACACTTAGATCTATACACATTAATCGACAAAAACAAGTCTCCAGAGAGGAAGTCGACATGTTCTAGACTCGACCTCGACTAAGACCTAGTCCTCTACCTCAGCATCTACCTCGACCAAGGCCACAGCCACAATTTATCATCGGCTTCTTCAGTAAGTCGATAGTGTTATGTCAAAGTTGCAACATGTCAAAGTGTTCGACTTTGTATCTGTCCGACCACATCACATTCTCATATCGATTATCACATTGTTTGTCATTCTCATGTCGATTTATGACTTTGGCTATCGATAATAGGGCATTAAACTTGAAATCTCATTGAGGAAGTTATGCATGTTGAGGTATCATGGAGATCTGTTGAACAATATTTCGACTTGACTACGGGCCTTAATCCAATCTCACATATTTGAAAGTGTATTGAGTAGTGCTAATATCCACTCTATAATAAACCAAAATGGATAAAAAACTACGAAAGCAAGGGATAACAAAGTCGAGGCTTCCTTTTCCACATTCAATCGAAAAATCGTTTTGGATTCAATTATTTCAAAGTAACATTTTTTAATGTCTCATGGTGGCAAAGAATGAGAGTGTGTTCTTATGATATATATGCCATGGAGTACACTAACCTAAGACAATATCATGTGGATGATGATAAAAAAATACATGTCTTTAGGTCAAACGTAAATCTACATGCTCGAATATTTTTTTCTCGTCTTTTATGTGTAGGTTTATTCCATGCGACTTTCACCCACCAAGCAGAAGGCTACTCTAGAAGCTCTTCATAAAATATTTTATCTTCACTAGTATCTCGAGCAATTCCACGAACATCTCCAACAAATTGTCTTGGATCAAGTCACACTACAACAGAACCAAAATGTTGTAATCTAGGCAATTGAGGCAAGCATACAAGAGAGACTACATAGGAACGCACATCAAGATACATACATAACCCAAGAAAGAAGAAGAAGTATTTCCAACCATCTTTGTGTTCCATCTTTAGGGTTATTCATACAATGGGTAAATGGTTGGAACGGTTGCACCCGCTCCAACTAATCCAGCATGTAACCTTTATTACATATATTCTTACTTGACTTTATCCACTTTCTTACATTATTCATGTATGTGATGACTATTAGGGCTTAAGATGCCCCCTCAATAGTGTCAAGGACTATTCAATAAAAGGTAAAAGAAAATGGTATTTTAATGTGGCCTTGTTTAATTCTATGTAATCTACACAAATTCTCCATTTACAATTCTTTTATGGGACAATCACTAGTGGGAAAACACGTCATCTATATGATATGGGATAGATAGGATTTACATTGAGCAATTTTATTAATTCCTCCAGTATTTCTCATAGGGTAGGGTTCATTCTATGTTGGGATTTCCAAATTGGTTAAGAATCATCCTCCATATACATATGATGCATACACAAGGCATGATGTATTATGTTCGTGTCTTTATATGCATGGGAAAATGAATTGATATTTTTCTACAACAATTTAATCAACTTCTCCCACGACAATATCTCTAAGCTAGAATTAAATTTAAATGTTTTTTCTCAAGTCAATCTCCACTAGTATACTTAAAGATTTGATTAGTTTTGGGCTTGAAGATTTATTTGTAGAATAAATAGGGAAAGACATGGAATCTGACTTCAAAGACATATAACTAACAAGTACTTTTCCTTGATGTGTTGAGTCATAATATGTTTGAGAAACTATTTAATTAGGCGATGGGATGAGTATAAGTTGTACATAAAATTGTTGATCAACTCATCCTCAGTTTCATCCTTAAAGGCAATTGCGTGGTTGATTTGAGTACTTGTTGGACTCCCTCATAATTGATTTCATAATTCTCGATCCAAATAGTTTTTTTTCCAAATCAATGGATAGTTTAGCAAGAGGATATAATGTGAATTTCTTGGTGGAAAATCCATGGGAGATGTTGATATCTCCAAATTTGTAGACAATATAGGCATCTGGAATAGACAACCAAGGTCTAACCATGATCAATGAATAACCCCGTAAATTGGGTCTCAATTGTGCAAAACCATAGAATTAGTTGGGTACTCCCAAGAATCTATAAAGATTACTGCATATTCAATTATACACTCGGGTCTAACAATTGATATATCAACCAATTGAAGTATTGTAGGATTTTGGTGTAGGCCATGTAACCTATGTTTCTCCATAGTTTCCTTGGTCATGACTTAATGGAAACCACTAGATCTATTAGTGTATTTGAAATGAGAGTATTGTTTATGTGAACATCAATTATGCTACTATCAAGATCAACTTATTTGGTCATAAATATTTTACCAAGCATTGGATCAACTTATTTGGTCATGAATATTTTACCAAGCATTAGATCAACTAATTAACTAATAACATTGATTGTCCGTGGATATTCTCTTTTATCGGAAGGCGTTGCATGACTAAACCCTAGCTCTACTCCTGACACGAGCCGCTGCATGACTAAACCAGGGTCCGCCACAGCAAACCACTTGCAAAGATCAAGCACAGACATCTACATGATCTGACCCACCAGTATGAACGCAAAAGAGGGGGGGGAACCCCCCTCATACAACAATATTACGGCTAACGATAGATCGGGAACAAGGGAAAAACGACCATCGTTTGAGCCGCCACAGTAAATACGCGAACAACTCCTCACCAGAGAACAGGGACTCGGTAAGGAAATGGAGACGGAGGCCAGCACGTCCCATCCAAAAGCACCTCGTGGGTGGGAGCCCGGCAAATGCATTCTGCAAATGGAAAAACCCCCGAGATACATCATAAGCTCAACAAGAGTGGGGGAACATACCCAATTCATGCAAGAACATGCCCTCATTGGCAAATTTATGGGACTATGGTCGTCCGAAAGGGATCTGAATAGATGGATCAAACACTGGTGGAACCCCAAGGGTGACTATGAAGTCCAACTCAGCTCCAAAGGCTTCTTCACAATCATTATGTACAACCCAGAAGACCGAGATCGAATCTTTGAGAACGGCCCATATTTCTACAACTCAGCAGGGTTTTTCCTAAGATTTTGGACAGAACGCTTCAGCCCAGACAAGGAGGACTTCACAATGGCACTTGTCTGGATCTGCCTCTACTCCCTGCCGTAGGAGTTCTGGCTGGAGGAGATTCTCATGGGAATAGGTAATACAATAGGTCACTATGTTAAAGCCTCAGAAGCCACAAAGCAAAGGAAATACACCTCATACGCCCGAATATGTGTTTACATGAATATATCTAAGGCTCTACCAGGGGCAGTATTGTTGGAGTATCAGGATGAAGACTGGATACAAACTCTAGACTATGAACATATCCCTTTCCATTGCAAACAATGTCATGAACATGGCCACCTGTTTAGAGACTACCCACTGAATAAGCAAGCTTCGAAAGCCAATGATACTTCACAAAAAGATGGCTTCACCACTGTCCCGACCAGAAAGAGAAATCCTCCTAGACGACAGATACCCGACCCCAAGCCTAAGATCTCGACCAAAAATGCCTACGTGATACTAAACCAGCTACCGAAAGAAGAGGAAATCCAAGATCCACACAAAGGGTCGCAACAGGGCAAAGAACATAACCAAACCCTTTCCTCCTCTGGCCTGAATAAGGAAATCTACCCAGAAGAGAAAGGAGATGGAGACAGCGACATCTTAATGCAGATGGACGCTCGATATTTAGCAGGTATTGACCTTGAGAAACTTGAGGAAGCCCTCAATCAAAAGGATCTGCAAGCCCTCCCTATAGAGCAACTCTGAAAGGTACATAAGGTCTTTCTCAACTCAACCGTGGGATCCACTGCACGCTTAGGCATAGCCACAGAATCAGGCTCAGGCTAAAAAAAAATACCACGAGAGAACAAAAGAAGGGGACGAAAACCAGAATATCAATTAATCAAGGAAGCAGGCAACCTCATGATTAACTTAGGTCAGATTCACAAGATCTCGGAGGGATACCTCCACCCAAACCCACCCTCATAATGATGAAGATCATCACTTGGAACATTAGAGGACTCATTGGCAGATCCAAACAGAGGATCCTCTGAGACTGCATCAAGGCAGAAAACCCAGATATTCTAATGTTACAAGAAACGAAATGTACAGGGACAGAGGCTGGAACCATCTTCTAACGCATCTCGAAAGGATGCGACTTTATTCAAACAGACTCCTCAGGGGCTTCAGTGGGTCTGGCCATACTTTGGAACCCGAGCAACACTACTCTCAGCAGACCTTTTTCCACAATAGGCACCATAACAGCCCACTTTGAAGTCAGAAGCTCGAATCAGGAGGGGACCATCACCAATGGTTATGGACCTCAAAGTCAACAGGAAAAAGATAAATTTATGGAATGGCTGGCCCTTATCAAATCATTGGCAACCACACCTAACTGGATCATAGGAGGCGAATTCAACATGATCGTGTCATTGGAGGAAAAAACCGGCTGGAGTAGAAGGCTCAAACAAGACAATGGTAAGTTCAAAACCATTATTGAGCATCTAAAGTTAGTAGACATAGAGAACAACAATGGTACTTTCACTTGGTCCAACCGCAGGTCAGGAAACCAACATGTAGCCTGTCGACTGGACCGCTTTCTTGTGGCTGAGGAACTGATTGAAAAAGACCTCTGCGTGGAAATTCTTATTCTCCCTAAAACTGGATCGAACCACTGGCCAATAGCCCTCCATCTGGAAATGGAGGCAGCACCTAAATATAAACCATTCTGGTTTGAGAAATTCTGGCTCACACACCCAGACTTCCAATAGCTTGCAAAAACTTGGTGGGCTCAAGCAGAAACAGATCATGGTACTAGCATGTACAGATTCCAGAAAAGGCTCAAAAACTTCAAGCAATTGCTAAAACACTGGAATAAAAACACCTTCGTAAATATATTCCAAATCATGCAAGAAATAGAGAACAATCTGACAGTGATACAAAGAATTTTCATTTCAAGGACTCGAACTACTGAACTTATGGAAGAGGAAGAGAAGCTACAAGCGCAGCTAGAAGAAAGAAGAAAGCAAGAGGAAATCTTATGGAGGCAGAAGTCCAGGGTACAATGGCTCAAAGAGGGGGAAAAGAACACAAAATTCTTCCACAGAACCATGGTACACCACCGACACATCAACACAATTACCCATCTGGAAGATGTACAGGGCAATCTAATCAGAGAACACACCCAAATAGAAGAAGAGATCAACAGGTACTACCATGATCTCCTAACAGAAACTAGGGAGGATAGAGACGAAGCCATCAGACGAGTGACCAGTCACATACTCTCACTGGTTACCCCTGAACAAAACACTGCTCTAATGAGGCATATCACTCAGGAGGAAGTGGACCAAGAAGCAAAAGTTATGCCCCTAGGAAAAGCTCCAGGCCCAGATGGCTTCACTACTGACTTCTTCCATCACTGATGGGACATAGTACAGAAGGAAGTCTGGGAGGTAGTAGAGGAATCACGGATGTCACGCCAAGTTCTCTCGGTTCTCAATGCAACCTTCCTCACTCTAATACCAAAGGAGGAAAGGGTCACAAATCCCAAACAGTTCAGGCTCATTGCTTTATGTATTGTAATTTATAAAATCATTACAAAGGTGATTGCGAATCGCCTCAAGCCAATTTTGCCCTATGTCATCTCCAAGGAACAAGCAGGCTATGTAGAGGGAAGACAAATCATGGACAGCGTTATTTTAGCTCATGAGGTCATCCACTCTCTAAAGTTGACAAAAACTCTAGGTATGCTAATCAAACTTGATCTCTCAAAAGCTTTTGATAGAGCTAGTTGGCAATACCTTCAGGCCACCTTAAATTCTTTTGGTTTTGATCAGAATTGGGTAAACTAGATTCTAAACCTCACCTCCTCGGCCTTCTTTTCCATCCTTGTCAATGGAGTCCCTTCCCGACCCTTCTCACCCTCTAGAGGTATCAGACAAGGGGACCCCTTATCGCCCTTTCTATTTGTACTCATGGCAGAAGGCCTAGGATGCTACATTAAATCAGCGGTCCTCGAAGGCTCTCTCAAAGGCCTACCCCTGCACAACATCAAACCGACTCCTTCACATAGTCAATTTGTTGATGACACCCTTCTCATGAATTCCCCTACTGCAAGAGAAGCCAACAAGCTCAACTCCATCTTCTCTGATTTCACAGAAGCCTCAGGTATGACGCTTAACCTAGATAAATCCAAGCTCTTCTTTTTTAATACTCCGGCTGCGGTCCAACTTCATATCTCCAAACTCCTGGGAATCTCCAAGAGCTCCCTTCCGTCCAATTACCTAGGCATTCCTCTAACAGGAGCACTAGCAAAGTCCATCTCCTAGGACAACCTCCTCCTCTCCATCTCGAACAAGTTGAACAACTGGACCTTCAGAATGCTAAACATTGCGGCCAAGCTGGTTTTGCTTAAATCGGTCCTACAATCCCTTCCCACTTACCTCTTCACGGCCCTAGCAGCTCCCAAGCAAATCATCAAAGTTGTAAGGAACCTCTAGCAAAAATTCCTCTGGCAAGGCCATCAACCCAACAAGAAGTGGGCGCTGGTAGGCTGGGACAAGATTTGCGCACCAAAAAGCATGGGAAGCCTAGGACTCCAAGATCTAGGGAAGCTCAATCAGATAATGGGAGCTAAAATGTGGTGGAGATGGCTGAAAACACCAGATGCCCTATGGACGCAAATCTGGAAGAAAAAATACGCTCCCTCCATGCAGGCTGACCAACTGATCAGGCACAACGTCCGAATATAGGGATCTAACATTTGGAACACAGCTTGGCAAAATAGAGACCTGGTACAGAAGCACGCTTTTTGGGAGATACGAAATGGAGAAAGTGTCATGTTTTGGCAAGACTCATGGCAGCAATTCAAACCTCTAAATGATCTGGCAGAACTAAGGCCCCTCCAACAAGCTCTCAATCAAGATATTCCCCTAAAGGTGAAAGATCTCTGGAAACCTGAAGAACAAAGACTGTAGTGGCGAAAGTGGAAAACTTCTACCCAGTAATTAAGGGTCCCAGAGAACTTAAATCTGCAAGCTTGGCAACACTACGCAAGTCACTGGAAAATCCCCAACAAAGAAGGCTCGGATATCCTTAGATGGGGGCACTCCACAACTGGCAACTTTTCAGTCAAAGAGGCCTACTACCTACAAGGTAAGTACCAAAATCAGGAAAAGGAGAACATTTGGAACAAGGTTTGGAACAAGGCACTCTGGCCTAAGGTATCCACCTTCCTTTGGTTGATCGTTCATAACAGAATTCTAACCTGGGATAACCTTAGAAAAAGAGGCTTCATTGGACCCTCAATATGCGTCTTATGCCAACAGCAAGAGGAAACCAAAGAACATCTTTTCAATGGGTGTCATTACAGCTAGTTGATATGGGACCAGAGAGCTCAAATAATGCGCAGATCCAATCAAAACAGAGGCAGCATCAGAGACACGATTGAAAACTGGGACTCGATCACTTACAACAACCCCTTACTGAATCATATTTGGCAACTCCTCCTAGGATTTATTCTCTGGCAAATATGGAAGGAATGAAACAAAAGAATCTTCCACTCCAAGGACTCCACACAAGGACTAACTTGGGAAAAAATTTCCACACTTATCAAGGAAACAGTAAGAAGCAAAACCTAGAATCTAGAGGATCTGAAATGCAACCCAGAAGAACATTGCATTCTACAAAACTGGCAACTCAACTTGAGCAACAAACTGGTGATCAAAGCACCCAAACGCCAAAACAGCAGTCCAATCACTTGGACCCCTCCTCCTGCAGGTTTCATAAAGATCAACTTTGATGGGGCTTCCAAAGGAAACCCAGGACCAGCTGGCTATGGAGCTATACTCAGAAACTTTAGAGGAGAAATCATCATCCTAGCAGCGGGATATCTAGGAGAGACAACAAACAATGCAGCGGAGTTAATTGGCCTACTGCAAGGTCTACGAGTAGCAATCACCCAACACAGCCGCAAGATCATCTTGGAGGGGGACTCACAAATCATCATTCAACTAATTACCAAAATCCTCCATGGGGAAAACCCTCAGAAAATCTCACCCATTTGGCGACTCTCTGGGCTGCTAGAGGACTTCAAGGGCCTACTAAGGGCCAACCTTAGCATCACCCCTTCTCACGTAAATAGAGAGGCAAACAGGGTGGCGGACTGCCTGGTGAATGAAGGTGTATTAAGGGAGACAAAACAGATACATTGGGAAGCACACAGCTCTGAAGATTCAGACATCTCAGACAGGTGTCAAGCTCTTGCCAACAGGGATCTCCAACCCCTGGATGGGGTGCCATGCGGAGCAGGAAGAACACGTGGAGCAGCATCAGGAGGGGCCATTAATGGTGGCCACCTGCTCCCATCTCCTCGCCATTTATGATGGGTACAAACCCAAGCAACCTTCACCATACGATGAGGCCTCTCACTGGCGCGAGGAGAACGGCCGACCAGAGCATTAAGACCACAGCCTTAATGGCCATAGCTATCATTTTCGCCCTTATCAACAGCCTTGGAGGCTTTGGGATGATTCAGAAGGTTGCAGAGCCGAACAGAGACAACCTCGCAGTGGGCACTCTGGCAATAGCTCTATTTCTAAGCATGCCACGAGCAAGGGGGCGGCCTCGCAGAGGCGCGGGGTGGTATGCGGCCGACTCACGAAGGAAAAGGAAAAAGAAATTTGAGAGAACACTGACTTTAGCTAAGACAAGGAGACCCAGGAAGTCCAGAATAATTGGGACGCCTCCCATGGCGTATGTCGAGGAGATTCCTCCGGAGGAATCCATTCAGAATTATTCAGAGAGCCTCCTTTTCACGGTTCCGGACAATTGGGATCCCCCCGCTTGTTTCGGAGCGGACACCATGACCCCTATTCCAAGAGCTGAAGACGGTCCCAGAGGCACTCCAACTGAGGAATTCACATCGTGCTTTGTAGAGGAATAGACACATAAAGCCATCGAAGAAAACATACGTGAACCTCCTGAGGAAATGAGGTAGCGGAGTGGGCAGCGTGAGCAGCGTGAGCACCAGGAGGAGGTCGACGCACGGATGGAAGCTCCCCTCTCCTCCATTCTGCAGAATTCGCAGGACCAGCCACCACTTCTTCACCCAGAGCACCTGAATTTAATCTTTGATGTACGCAGCATGGTGGATGACCAAATTTTCAGAGCCATCTGCATCAATCAACGCCTGGATATGTTGTACGTCGCCTACTCCAACGTCACCCCAAGGCGCCAATGCCCCACTTGTGCGCAGGTCTACGCTATCCCAGTCAGACGCGGCAAGGAGAAGGACAACCACAAGGACACCAGCTAAGAGGTTTTCCTGTTTGTTTACTGTTAGAAACTCTTTTCTTTTTCGATACAAACTAGAGCTGCAGATCTTCTAGCTTATACCAATGATAGTGGTAGTATAGTAATGAACAGACTAATACTAAGGTTGGCCATGCATCCTGGTTTCCTTCGGGCAGGGTGGCAGACTAACACTTTGAGTTTGGAAGCTAGCATGGAATGGCCAACTATCTCGGTTTCCTTACCAGGCGGGACAGTTGGCACTTCAATAGAACTCTGTAATTTTGCAATATTAATATAATAGGACCTGCCTTTTTATTTAAAAAAAAAAACATTGATTGTCCGTGGATCTCTCTTTTTCCTACTAGGTTTCTTTAGACATAGTTCTCAAATAGTCTTGACATAGAAGGGGGCATCTTAAATTAAATTAAAACAAGGGAATTTTAACATAAACATTTCCCATCTCTTCAAGAAAATCAAATTCAGGATGAGTAGGTGTTTTTCCTAAATTTAATCTTTTTGGTTAAGGAGGCATTTGTTCAAATCTATATCGTTGTGTTTGGTTTGGATTTTTAAGAGAATAAACTTTTGCAAGAGGACTAGATTCAATAGGAGGACCATATTGGTATTCCTCTTGATCTATGATGATTAGGGAAGTTGGTTATCCAATGATCTCCTTAAGTATAATTTAATTTCTCGACAGCCCACACGGGAAATAAAATAAGTAGGATATCTAGGTAACTCAATGTTGTAATTGGGTTGAGCTACTTTATTATTCAAATTAGGTGTGGGTTAAGAAAGAAGTTGAGGTATTTGCTAAGGGTTGTTTGAAGGCAACTAAGTTGTTGTTAAGGGGGGTGTGGAATTGTTGTTACGTGTTTCTAAATGGAGGACCTCGCTGCTGATTTTTCAGTAAGCTAGGTTAAGCATGAAGTTCATTCCAATTTTAGCATTTAACCATAACCATAAATGTTGCAGCAACCAAGATCATAAGAAGAAGCACCATGCACAAGAGCACAAGAAGTATCCTAGGAAACCCTTCTCAACAAGAGAAGAAAACCTAACCAAATCCTTTGTTATATTCCTCCAGAGAAAGACCTTCACCACAAAGATAAACCCTAGCACACAAGAGGGTGCTCAAACCCTATAACTCTAGCGCCCAAGAGAGGTGCACACTTTTCCCTAAAGAAGTGTACTTGCTGAAATTTCCAAACTCACATGAAAGATATGATTCCACAATGGAGAATTTACCTTTACTTATACTAACCTGAACTTGTCAACATAAGTGTCTATTGGCACAACAGGGACGACCTCACTAGCTTATAATATAATATAATTAATATTAACCAGATTAATTATCTTTTACATTAATTAACAGTCACATTAAGGTAGGGCCGACATGTACCCTTTTCATTACAATTAGGGTTACAGACAGGTCTGACTCTTGTACAATATAACAAAGGATTTGATACACCCACTAGTGCTCATCCACTAGGGGCACATCCATAGGGATGTCCATATCTTTGGCTCACTGCATTACACATAAGAACTAGATCTTCACACGTTCACTTGTGCTCATCCACAGGCACATCCATTCTACAGATCTTCTTTCCCATTGCCTCACACGAGAGAATCATCTGGAGTTTTCTCGTCAACTCTACTGCTCAGAGGAGGCTAATACATCATCTTCATTTATGTTCACATGATGATGCACCCAGCACTTTGGGATTTCACATGTTCACCTTGTGCTCAACCACAAGCATGTCTAACTCAACAGATCACCTTTTCCACTGGACAATCATCTAGAGTTCTTCTCAACTCTCTGAATGGAGGAGGTCATCTCTACGTTCCAGCTTTGTGTCAGGCATGAACCACGTACCCTTCTTAGAGGCTTTCTCTCAGGTTTCTAAGCTGAGAGACAGACTCTCATTGCTGCAATGATCCACATCTCACAGGTTTGTAAGCTGGAGAATGTCTCACATAGCTGCAATCATCAACACTCCCTCTCAGCTAGGGAGGCATTCTTTGTCATGTCAAGTCTCACACGGATGTACTCTGAATTTTGTCTTGGCTGGAGTCATCAATAATCCCTCTCAACTAAGAAGGCATTCTTCACCAAATTAGTTTGGTGAAGATGTCTGCAATCTGCTCATGTGTAGGAAGTTTCTTTGTATCATATCTCTGATATAATAGTTTTTCATCTCTTCAGGAAACACTGGATTCTCAAGGAGCTTGTGAAGCCATACTGCTTTGCACACTCAATGGTACATACTCTGCTTCTGTGGTATTCAAGGCCATAAATTTTTTCATTTCCTGCTGCATTAGGAAACCATGGCAAACTTCATGGTAGAACATCAACCGGATGTGCTTTTCTTGGTTCACTATATTTTTTGCTCAATCTTGAATCAGCATATCCTACAAACTCAAGTTTGCTCCGGAGGCATATCTTAGGCCATATCCGACTGTTCCTCATGTTTTGTTGTTGTCTAGTGAGTCTGTCTCGGTTGACTCATTAAATGACTAAGCATATTCACTGCATGTCATGAATCAAGTCTGGTGTTAACTAGATATATCAGTGATCCTATGTCGATCAGTCTCGTCTGAATCATCATCAAACTTCTCCTTTAAATTTATCACACTAGATTCTGCATTCTGTCATACTTGAACTTATTTAGTATCTTTACTGTATATTTTCCTTGACTTGGGAAACTATCATTGGTCCTCTGTCATACTTCTTGTCTCAAGGAGTAGTGTATCATACTCAGATTCTTTATCTTGAATTCTGAAGTCAAGGATTACTTGCATCCAACAATAAGATTTTCTGAATGAGTTATCATAATCAGGCTCATGTTACCAACACTGTAATAATATAGGTTTGGATCAACAATACTCTTGCTAAAATCCAAAATCATCAAGAATATATCTATCTGATATAGTTTCCAACTCATGGATGGTAGTACGAATGGTAGTGTATCGGGTTTACTAGATCAGGTGTCTTATCATAGACAACTCCCTCTGTTTGTGAGAAACATCTTGGCTATAGATCTTTTTTTGTATTTCTAAACACTTCCATCAACTACATGTTTGATCTTATAGATTAACTTGGAAGTTACTACAGACTTCCTTTCTGGTTTCTGAATAATATCTTATGCATCATTATTTAAGATATTATGGTATTCTTCTTGTTATGGCATCTTGCCATACTTGTTCTCCTGTGACTTCTCTAACTCAAGGAGTTTCAGCATCAATAAGGTGTCTCATAATTGAAATATAGCTTTGAAGATCTCTTTTACTTTCTCGGGATGTGCCTTGAGAGGCTTGTATGTTTTCTCTGCTTCTTGCAGAGTGAGTCTAGGTAGGCCTTTTATGCCCTACTGCAATATCTATGACCATATCAACTGAAGAAATTGGATCAACTAGAATAATGTTCATCTCCCTCTGAACTGCTGAAGGGGGAGAAGGTATTGTTTCACTGTCAATCTTTATCTGAAATTCTTTGGGTTTGTTTGAATGGATATCTCTTCTTTTAAGGACAACATTTCTGATTGTCTCGTCTAATAATCAATCAATATGGTTTGGACTCCCGTACCAGGGATAATGGTCCAAGTCTTTGAGGGTTCCCATACTAGGGATTTTTTTTAAAAATGCAATCAACTATAACATTTGAAATCAATTGGTTTACCTAGTTTGTAGTCATGCTTTAGTTTTTAGAGGAAGTACTTCTCCTCTCTCTTTTCTTCATTCTTTTGAGGTGGGTCTGGATCAATGTCAGCAGTGGAAGCATGTTGTCTTCCCTTCTTCCTGGTTGGAATATTTCTTGCATAGTGTCCATAATTGTCACATCTGAAGCACTGAATTTCTGAAACATCTCTTCTTTGATAAGATGAATTTGATGAAGACTTTTCACCTTTAAATGTTTGCCTGAAATTTATTTTGAATTTTCCTCCCTTCTTTGTATGAAGTGCAAGAGCATGATTTTCTTCTGAGGAATCTTCCACTCCTCTATTTGTAAGTCTAAGTTCTTCTCGAGTACAATCTGTCCATAGACGATCAAAGGTTGGTATAGCTTCTCTTCCACTGATACTCTGAATGAAAGGCTCCCATAATTTTGGAAGATTTTGGAGAGTGGTTAAGACAAGTTCTCTATCAGACATGATTTCTCCGATGGTCTCTACTTGTTCTTTAATCTCTGATAACTTCATAAAGAAGATGGCAAATGAGTCATCCTTCGTCATCTTGGTACTTTGAAGTTGGCTCTTTAAGGTAAGAGCTCTGAGGGTGTTGTCACTTTCAAACATTCCTTTTAAAGCTTCATACATATCATAGGTTGTCTTTAGGTTGGCAATCTGAGGTAAGAGGTGGTCTCTTACTGAGTAGATGATTAATTTGCTTTCTTTGACATCTTCTTCCTTTCTTATCTTCTTCTCCATGTATGTAGTTGTGGATGGTAGGGTTTTAGTTACCACATCCAAGAGGTCATATTCTTCAAGGGCGACTTGAAGCCTTGATTTACAGGAGCCGAAGTTGCTTGCTCCATCAAGCCTATCTTCTACTAATGCTTTGTTCTTCATTTGATTGGTTTCTTCAAATTCTCGCCAACTGGATTTTGAAAACCTAATGATTAGGTTGAATTAGCAACCTTGGATTATATTGGACTTATGACTGCCAACAATCAATTTTATAGTGTCACGGGGATACTTGCTGATTCAGGAGAACATTTCTTCATAAATGTAGAATTAATATTCTGCAGGAAATTTCGGCACCCTAGAAACCCTAGGGCCAAAAATCAAAATTTCTCGAAAATTCGTTTTGAGAGCTTTTGTAGATGCGTTGGAAGAGGTCGTACTCTTCTATGCCAAAATTAGCCCCAGCGTCCAAGTATTAAGGGTTGAATCACCACTAAAAAGGAAGGTCGTACAGAATTTTCTGGAAACCCAAGAAGGGTCGTACGGTTCTGTAAAAGGTAAGTTGAGACTTGGTGGATGCTTGTGCAATGGGTTCTTTCAAGACCTATGCTCTGAAACCATGTTGATTTTTCAATAAGCTAGGTTAAGCATGAATTTCATTACAATTTTAGAATTTAACCATAACCATAAATGTTGTAGCAACCAAAATCACAAGAAAAAGCACCATGCACAAGAACACAAGAAGTATCTTGGGAAACCCTTCTCAACAAGGGAATAAAACCCAACCAAATCCTTTGTTATATTCCTCGAGAGAAAGACCTCCACTGCCAATATAAACCCTAGCACACAAGAGGGTGATCAAACCCTAGAACTCTAGCGCCCAAGACATGTGCGCACTTTTCCCTAAAGAAGTGTACTTGCTGAAATTTCCAAACTCACATGAAAGATATGATTCCACAATGGAGAATTTACCTTTACTTATACTAACCTGAACCTATCAACAGAAGTATTTATTGGCACAACAGGGCCGACCTCACTAGCTTATAATATAATTAAAATTAACTAGATTAATTATCTTTTACATTAATTAAAAGTCACATTAAGGTGGCGCCAACATGTACCCTTTTCATTACAACTAGGGTTACAGGCAGGTCTGACTCTTGTACAATATAGAAAAGGATTTGATACACCCACTAGTGCTCATCCACTAGGGGAAAATCCATAGGGATATCCATATCTCTGTCTCATTGCATTACACAGAAGAACCAGATCTTCACACGTTCACTTGTGCTCGTCCACAGGCACGTCCACTCTACAAATCTTCTTTCCCACTGCCTCACACAGGAGAATCATCTGGAGTTTTCTCGTCAACTCTACTACTCGAAGGAGGCTAATACCTCATCTTCATTTATGTTCACATGACAATGCACCCAACACTTTGGGATTTCACACGTTCACCTTGTGCTGAGCCACAGGCACGTCTAACTCAACAAATCACCTTTCCCACTAGATAATCATCTGGAGTTCTTCTCAACTCTTTGAATGGAGGAGGTCATCTCTACGTTCCAGCTCTGTCTCAAGAAAGAACCGCGTACCCTTCTTAGGGGCTTTCTCTAAGGTTTGTAAGCTGAGAGAAAGACTCTCATTACTGCAATGATCCAGATCTCACAGGTTTGTAAGCTGGACAATAGCTCACATAGCTGCAATCATCAACACTCGCTAACCTTGTTTCCAAGGATGGTTTTGGTTATGTCGACGTTCCCATTGCTTCCAAGGCATGCGAGGATACTAGTTTTTAGGGGTATTGAAAATTGGGTGGATTAGTCCAAAAAAATTATAAATTTGAGATGGAACTTTAAATGTATTTTGTTGGTCTAAGTCCCCAAGGTCGTCTTTGAGCGACAAATAAAATTTGTTATGTTTCTTCATTGGTCCCCTGGTACATAGTCTTTAATCCTAGCAATGAAGGAAATCTACTGACTATATGGCTTATTCACATATCCCACTGATCTTAGCCTTATCTAGTGCACAATCCCTCAAAGGATGCCCCTTTCTACATTTGGATAAGAATTTTTCTAATGTTAAGTCTACCTCTCCATGCTTCTTCTTTGCTTGCAATATGTCTAGTTGAGAAGTTGGACAACTTAAAATATCTGTCTTGAAATATTCTATCAAGTTCCCAAGTTTTTCTCAAGTAAATACTCCTATGAAGGATTTCGAAATTCAAGCTACAATATCTCCAGCTCCATTACCATGTTTTGAATTACCCTGCGAGTAACGTTTGCATAACCCACAAATCTCTTCATATCTCAGCGAATAAATATCACTAGCCCCCATCAAATTTAAAAGGCCAAGGCAATTATCCTGAATTCCTCTAAAGAGAATAATTCACAAAGTTTCTTGATCCAAACTACTCTATTTTGAGCTTTGCAAATAAGTCAGAATCTTTTCTACATATCCTCCATATCGTTGTCCTCTTTCTAAGTCATCATAAAGATCTATTCTCTTAAATCCTTGGCTTTTCAGTAGTCCTAATATTTCTTTAGGAATTTATTTTACATTTCATCCCAAGTACAAATTTTATTCCCACCAAGTCCATGAACTGGTGAAGTGTTGCATTATTAGTTGTGGCAAGAAATAATTTCAATTTTTGGTCACCAGAGCAATACTCACAATTTTTGAAAAAGACATCAAACTTGAAAAGGAAGGTACTTGAATATTCATTGGTGAGGCCATTCATGTTTGGTAACGCTAAGGAGGAATATTTTTCATCTATGTTAAGCCTCTGTGTTCTTGAATTGAGATTCAAAAGTGACAATCTCTTGTTTTGTAGAGCCTGTTCCTTCTTCTTTTTCTACATATTGTAAAAATGAATTGTTCACTCTTTAGAAGTAGCGGCCTCCTTAAAGAACTCAAGTTCTTGGACCAAGTTCCTATGTTTCTCTAATTTACTATTTTCACTAATGACAAGTTCCTCTTCCATGTTAGGATCTGTAGCTAGTGGAATGACGTTGGAAATTTTGTTTTGTTCAAAGGAGTAGTGGTTGTAGGACTTTCCATAGCTATGGTAGGGGAATTGACCTTAGGATTTTTCTTGTGACCTAGTCATGATTCTAGCTTTGCCCATGAAAATCCTCCTTTTACTAATTTTATTGGAAAGAGGTGGTTAGTTTGGATGGCTCTTACTGCACCACAATATCTACCTCTTGATTTTTGTCAATTTATGTATCCTACAATGACCTAATTCTCGCTATACAAAACACTTCTTATGGAATCCAACAAGAAGTACGTTGATAGTCCTCTTATTGATTCCCTAAGTGCTTCCTAAAAATAGTGCACTAATTTATTGTGCCTTTAAGATCTCCTTGACAATGACGCAAAAATGGCAATTATTTAAATCGTCTTTTCTATTGCAAAAGAGATGGTTAAACTTCTTGCACATTTAGTTGTGTCAACCCGAGGTATGAAATGATTGCAAGATATCATGGACTATATGTGCAAACTACAGGTCTTACACAATAGTTTGCTATAATGATTCAAAGAAAGAAAATGACATTGTTGAAATAAATCCACTCCTTGCAAAATTGAAATTCACACTTACGGAATTGAAATTCACGCTTTGTGAAATTAAATGGAAATCAAGCTTATAAAATTAAATAGAAATCACACTCGTGGAACTTAATGAAATCCACTTCTAATTATGAACTCGAACTCTTAACCTTTGGGAAATCACATCTACTCAACTTGAATTGAAGGTTCTATTCTAACAAGAAATAAATTGAAAGTGAATAACCACACACTCACAAACAATATCTATGAATAGGCAGGTAGAAAACAACAAAAACAACAACATTGCTATTATATTAAGTGGGCATTGCCTCCACAAAAGAGAAGTTCTAGTAGCTAACTACATAATTCTTAGATAAACATATGTAATTACTTTCTACTAATAGAAGATGCATGGAAAGAATTGAACTTGATCTCCTTCGTATTACAACATAACAATCTTCCAATATGCTAATGAGTATGTCATAACAATTGTCATCCATGTCTAAAGACAACATGGAATATATATACTAAATTGTCTCCCCTACTTATTACATGACAACAAAATAAATGTAACAACTTATAAAAAGAGAGAATTGAAATGAACCTACTTTAGAATAAAATATTCTCAAGTAGTTTTTATAAGATTGTGTGTTCTCGTATTTATACAAACATAATACTAACTAATCATGAAGATATAGGAGTATAAAACTAAGATGTTATTCCTTGTCAGTATCACCTTCCAATTATATAAGCATGCTTAAAAGGAGAAGGGAACACATTCTATAATAGTCTCAAAGAGCATATGGCATGTAAATCCATAGCATAATGACTTCAAACTTGTTGTGACTATGTCTCACTACTCGATGCTCAAGTTTGAAACAACTCATGTAGTAGCTAGAAATGGTTCTACAACATCTAAAAATAAGTCACAAAATTTTGGAACAATGTATTATAGATCCTTAGTGGTCAAGACAAGTTCACATAGCATACCATTCCTCTCAGACTTAATTAAAATCTATAGAAATCGCAAAAAATGCAATCTAGTTATCTCATTGCAATCATTCCCATCTCATGCTACAACATGGATACTAACAAGGTAAAATATAGGAAAGAAGGGTAGGAGAAAGAGATAAAAGATAGAAAAAAAGGTATTAAAATGGAGGCTCATCACTAACCTCACACATCAAGGGGGAATTGTTATCACCTTAATTTCGCTCACACACACCAATTCATAAGAAAACACATAATACAACATATCATGCCACATCATGGCCCACTATCACCCTTTTATGCAAATTCAAACTTTTAGTTGACTACTTCCTTGGTTGTGCTACTTTCAGTACACTTGGTCATGTCAATCATGTGGAAAATCCTTTAATACTGGTGCGACTTCTATGATCATGTGATTCAACTACCTCTGCGATGCACTAATGGCTAAGCACTGATTCACATGGCTCTAGAGTAGTGTATGGAGTTGGTTCAATATCCCATATCACAAATGCATGGCCCTTTGACCTCCCAAAGGGCTCATTAAGCACATGGAAACCCACTAGTGGGTGAGGATCATTCACATTGAATCTGGTTCACCATTCCAACTTCATTTTTTCCCATAAAAGAAGGACATGGGGTTGCATTATAAGAAGAAGAAGAAGAAGAATTGTAAGGTTATGTTGTAGGAATGAACTTGCATCTCTCTCTCTCTCTCTCTCTCTCTCTCTCTCTCTCTCTCTCTCATCCATTACCCCCATGTTTGTATGTGTTCTTTCACCTAAGAATCAAGGTTTATTCACCCACTAGAATTAATGAGAGAATTCGAGGAAGAGGACCCATCCCAAGGAGAGTTTTGAATCCCACTTGCTTTCATTCACTCTTATCAAGGTGACACTACATGTTTTTGCATGTCCATTGGGAAATAATATGAGTATTGTTGTTTCCCTCCATTGTTTTGTATTTTGAATGGTGTTTATGTGGTCAAATTCTTATTATAATCACACTTATGCTTTATTATTGTTTATTTGATGCTATAATAATATTTTGCTTACCCCACAACTAATGATTGTTTGATGTTTAACTCATTGTCTAGCTAAATCAANATTTTGAATGGTGTTTATGTGGTCAAATTCTTATTATAATCACACTTATGCTTTATTATTGTTTATTTGATGCTATAATAATATTTTGCTTACCCCACAACTAATGATTGTTTGATGTTTAACTCATTGTCTAGCTAAATCAAAGATTTTAATCTACATATCACAAACAACAACAACTAATGCTTGAAAGATATATAATATACTTGAATGAAACAAATTTAAGCCTAACATGATAAAGGAGAAGTCTAAAAATCATTAATTACTCTAGAACATTTTTTTCATTTTGAAACTTCAATGGGTTTGTCATAACATCTTTAGACATTGCTTTTCGGTGTAACCATCTAATAATATATGTTATCATGTGCTTCTATAAATCTATCCTAAAATATTTCATAGTTGGAGCCTCTATTAAATATCCATGTCTTTTATGTAATGTATTGAAGATATTTTGATTTCTCTATTAAATATCCATGTCTTTTATGTAATGTATGGAAGATATTTTGATTTCTCTATTAAATATCCATGTCTTTTATGTAATGTATTGAAGATATTTTGATTTGTGCTTATTTGTAGTAGTCAAAATGCTAAAAGGAGAGATTAACGAAAGTTTATAACATTTTGGAAAATAAAGAAAAATGGTTATGGATGAGAGGTGGGTTTTCTTCTTCAAACTATGTTTGAATTACCACAATAAAAATTAGATCCATAGTTTTTTTGGATACCTAATTTCTATGGCACAAATGTGGAATTCAATTCCCACTTTATCAAACATGACCTCCATAAAAGTTGTTTTTATGCACAACTTACAACCCTATTTGTAAAATATGTCGAGAGACGTTATTGCCAAAAAGTATTGAAAAAAAACGCTCACTCTAAAGAACATTTTTATCTTACCTTTTCTTCACCATATTTTTCTTATTGCTCGAGACCAAACTAATTGAAATTTGCATATTTGTTTGCAACACTTCTTTGTAATTCCTTGTCAATGATTAAGTTTAAAGTCTTAACTTGTCCTTAATATTTAAATTTAAATTTAAATTTAAATATATATCCAAAGGCCAAATGAAAGAATGGCAAGATCTCTTTGACTAGTTGAGGATTACAAATAGCATAGTTATTCTTATATTTTACTAACCTTTCACATATTGCAATAGAATTATGAATACATAGAGCAAGCCTCGAGGCTTTCTACAAAAATCTCTAGACAATAATATTTTTGTTTATTGTACATGTTCAAATCTATGAAAGGGGACAAACATTCACGAAGGGTTTAAACATATTGTCTGTAGATTTTTTTTTTTGGTTTCTTGCACTTGTGAAATCCTTTATTTGTATATGTTAGTAATTTAATTTTATGCTTATTGAAAATCATCCATGGATGTTAATAGTCTTTCACCACTTAGTGCCTCGAAAGTTGAAAACACTTTATAAGTCTGAACTCAACGAGTTATGTTATAAGTTGTAACAATCAAAGAGTAATAATATTGTAACAATCAATCCAAAGGGTTTAGATGCACCGGTGAGCAATGAGAAGTTTTCACAGGTGACCAAGGTTCAATTTCCATGAGGGCATTCAGTTCCTAATGTTGTCATGGGTACACCTAGAGATAGTGGTCGAACATGTGAAGCTTTCATTGCATTCCCTGTGCACACATAAGTGGGTCAAAGCCCACTTTTTTGTTATCCTTAAGATTGGACACTGAGTGTTATGGCTACGACCATAATATAAAGAGGTGGTAGACGAGGAGGTCATATTTGATCCCAAGGGAAATATAGAAATGGATTTTGCTTGGGTTTTAGGAATTGCCTCCAATAACAAAGCTAAAGCATTGGTAGTTTTTCAAGATTTGTGTTTACTTGAGGAAGGTGTCCATGGTGCAACCATAGTCAACAATTCCTCAATCATTATAAGGTCCCTTTTACAACATTTTACTCCTCAAAATCCATGCCCATCTTGTTTAGTCCAAATAATGATATAATTATCCCATCATCATGAAGAAATTTCTTTCTTCCAAGTGTTTTGAGCACATAATAAAGAGGTAACTTTTCTCACAAATATGGGGGCATCCATGAATGAAGTCCAATTCAAAAAGTGGGGTAGGAGGGATCTTCACTATACTCCTCTCCCATGACATTAATCATTGTTAAACCCTTGATGAATTCCACACATAAGTGACGATCTTTAAAGGACTATGGCTTATGGCTATTAATATGTTGCAATCCCTAATGCTACTAACTATTAGTGTTTTTTATTAATAAGAGCATGTTGATCCAACTTCTCTTCACATGTGGTTTTATTTTGATTGAAGGGTAGACTGGGAAATAAGTTTTCTCCCTCCCTCGTGCTTCTATTTTTTTTGGTCTAGCCTTGGGATCTTGTTGTGTTCACCTCAATCCAAGGGATGTGGTAGGTGGACACTCATAAATTTTCATAGTGGGTCTTATTGCTCCAAGTGACATATATTTGATTTTGGGCATCCCCATAAACCATAGGAAGGATGTCTTAGTGTAGGAAGAACCAGTGTATGATGTGCAAGTTGGTGGAGGTCAGTAGAAGTGTGAAACGGTGCAAAAGGAGGGGAGCAAAAACCCAGTATTCTATGGTATCTTTGGTTATCCAATGGAAATGTTGACAAGAGGAGTGGGAGGAAAATTTGTTGGTGGAAATTCAAGAGTGAGATAGGTGTGGTGTTCATATTATTGCTCAATTAAGGAAAATGCAAGACCTGGAATGTGAGTTTAAGGCATTTGGGCAGGCACAAAGAAGTGTGTATAATTGGACCTTCATTTGGAACCTATAGTTTCTCTAGTGGCTCTTATTGTCAGTTTCCTTCATCTACCTCCATAGATACTCCAATCCCCTATTCCTTATGCTTTTGACTCATCTAGATTGAAGGAAGAAAGTGCAGGGGCTCAACGCAATCCCAATTTGATATTGGAAGCCACGAATGATGGTCTACTCCCTGTAGTGCAATCATAAATGGATTCAGAGCTCAACATGTCACTTGCAGGAATTGAACTTGGGTGGGGGGGGAAACACCCCTCATCACAAACCACACGGGCTAAACCCAATTGACCATGTTATGCCAAGTTTTTTTGTTAGTGGGACAATTTGTTAAGCAATATACTTGTCAGGCTATATAATGTAGATGTTGGGTAGATAACTATAGGATTTTTTGGAACATGGACTTTGTCATTTTTCTTATGTGATATAGCCATTTTTTATTAGTTTGTATGACAAGATTGTCTGGTTTGGCCACACACCTTTTTTCTAATACAAATATTACCTATTATTATGAAAAACAAAATATAACAATCAAAGAATGACTTTCTCAAAAGCAACCAATTTGTGTCCTCTTACACACAATTTTAATTAATAAGAGATAGTCTCCCACTAATGAGAAAATGTGTTATTTTTTTATGAAGTGTTATCCTTGATATAAAATCTTAGTAAAGGCTCTTGAGTAAGTTTTACAATTAATGTCATGTCCACCACAACGATTACTAGAGTCAACATTGGGATTAGTGGTTACTGGTGTACCAATGTATATCCAGGGAAAGCTAAAGTAAAGCAATTCAACATGGATTTAACACTACAAATACCACTTACCAACTACGAAGTTCACAATCGATAATATGTTATACCACTTACTAATTACCAAGTTAACCAATCAATAATATATCATACCACTTCCAAATTTAAAATGACTTTTCCTCTCTAATTTCAAGTCGTGATTATGAAGCAGTAAATAATGACAAGTTGTACAAGTAATTTTTTATTTTTTTTTACGAGGAAAATAATTGAATACCTTTTTATGAAATATCAAAAGGGGCATTGAAGGCTTCAAATTTGATATGTGCTTCGTGCAATCATTACTCTATGTGCAGTAGTGCAATGGTGAGTATGGTGTGGTAGAAAAAATAAATTTTGTTATAAGGCATTGTCATAATGAGAAATTTCCACACATAAACACCCCTAACATATACTCAAATTATTACAGAATAACATTACAACAACTATTTAGTCAAGTAAATAGTTTACGCAACAACCATATCCACAACTAAACCTTGATAAGTGTAGAATTTTTACAGGGGATCTATCTTCCTATGGTTGCATGATCTTAGCACACATCGAGATTAAGAGAGTCGAGAACAATTTTCTTGTGAAGAGATCTACTCTTGAGAGCATCCATGAATTCGATGTATACACAACCCTTATAAACAACATGAATATATGAGTTCATGGGTTGTGAATTATGAGCAATAATTGTGGTACATGATAGAGCATATGTCATCACCACTTAAATTCATTATTCATTGTTAGTCACCTCTACTCGATGGTCAACAAAGGAACATTTTGGTTGGGCCACCGCAGGTGTGCAAGCAACCGGTGAGGTCTATTCAATTGTGAAGCTTCATATAAACAATGTGTGTTTTCTTGAAGATGATATTATCTTCCCCATCCTCTCAAGGGATTGTGATGGTGACTCTACAATCTACACACTTAGTCAATTCAATTATGAAGCCACTCAAATATGTAAATCCAAACCATTCCTCACCAAATATGTAAATCCAAACTTAGCCACTCAAATATGTAAATCCAACCATTCCTCACCAAATTTCGGGCAAAATCAAACGGAAAAAAACCGTCAAAAAAAAGCCAAAAAGTAGAACGTTTAGACTACGCTATAAAAGACAGGAGCATTTGATGATAGCCATTAGAACAATACCAGATGAACGCAAAGTGTCTTGCTAATGGCTCAGTTTTTCAAGTAACAAGTTAAGAGTTTTRTGCTTCCATTAATTATTTATGCCAAAACAACTTAAATGAATAATCATGATTTCAATATAGCATATTTTATTGTAATCTCAATATTAAATTCCACTTATTTTCTATACACATACATTCACCAATTTCGAGTTGGTATTTAATTGTAGAAATCCAAACACACGGTACGTTAGTTATTAATCCAGTTGTAACAGTACATGGGGTTGTGTTATCATTTCTTTTTACATAGTGGGAAAATCTATCATAACTCAATTGTCAACCAGCAATGGGGACAACCATCACTGGTCGTTATCCGTGAATGTAAGTAGGCTAACTCATTATCGTTATTCAAGGAAAACCACATCACCTAGAATAACATGTTGGTGGTTTGTAAGGAGGCAGAATTTCACTCCTACCATATGCCTCTGGCTCGTGGGTCGTTAACCTATTTCCTTACGTCCAAGGAAGATCAACTCTTAGCCAAATAGAAACAGTTTTAGGTCATACTCTAGGACCAAGAGTTATGTTATCATATACAATAAGACAAATACATTTACTTTCTTTTACCACAGTGAGAAAACCTATCACAACTGAGTTGTCAACCAACAAATTTGCTCTCTTTCTCTTTTCACATGATATAACTTTTTTTGATAATTATTTTTATTGAAAAAAGTAAAGAATTACTTGGTTAACTATTAAAATAATGAAAAAACAAAACTATTTTAAAAATAAAATATTTCTATTTATTAATAAATAAAATTAATATTACTGATTTACATAATATTAGAAAACGTGGGATTCTTTTAAGAATATATTTGCATCTTCAAATTAATCCAAAAACCGTTTATAACATTTCCTTCGAGGGACTAATAATATATGGATAATGAAGAGATGGTCTCTAAGATGCTAATTCTCTATGCAAATTTTAATTGTATTAATGAATTCAATATTGCATCCTCCCCTCGTGTTTATAATTATGAAAAAATTATGAATAAAAATATAATAAATCACAGGTCTTGGGCGTGTGATGACTAGTTCATATCATGCATTCAATGTTTGAGTTTAAGATGATTTTTATAATTATGATAAATTTACTAATAAAAATATAATAAATCACAGGTCTTGGGTGCGATGACGAGTTCATATCATGTATTCAATGTTTGAGTTTAACAAGATTTTTTTATCTTTGAGATGGGAAGAGTGAGTTGTTGTAATTTATGGTGGAGGTGGAGGTAGTTATTTCTTAATTTTTATGGTGGAGGTGGAGGTAGTTATTTCTTAATTTTTATGGTGGAGGTGGAGGTGGAGGTGGTTATGTCATTTTTCATTAAGAATAATTTGAGGTTACTTTTTAGGTTGTGAGATAAGAATTGGTTTTTTAAAATTAAATATAGATATGAAGCATAATTTTTGAAATGATATAATAATAAGTTACATAATAACCACTTATACATTATGAAAACAACTTCCAAATAATCCAAATAGGTTTATATAACCAAATGATAAGTTCACGACAATAATGACTCTCTCCCTCTATATATATATTCTCGTTCCCTAGACATGTGGGCCCATTATTACATATATATATTAACTCCTATATATCCCTTTAGGGCCACAACAATTGAATCATGTCATTGTCCCATAAAAGAATATTAACAATAAAGGCGTGAAGAATGAAGAGAAACCATCAAATGTGGAACATCTTCACACCCTCACTACCAGGAAAGTAGATAAGAAAGACGAGAAATCGACATCAATGTTAACAGAGAAGTAGATTGTAGATTTGTTAATATTCATGGAATTTGGAAACAAAGAGGCCAGTGTTCAACAATATGTTATCAACCACTAACAACTACAATAAATTGAAGAAGTTACAACAACACATTGAATCAAATGAAAGGAAGTTATGTATCATCAAACAATCAAGGATTGACACCTAAAATAATTGAATATAGATGAATGGATAATCATTAATGGTGGTGAGAAAGTAGAATTATGAGGAAATTATATTCACTGGTTTATATTCACATATAAATCCCTTGAAAACAAAGTTTTGAAAACGACACTTTTTTAGGTGGAGTACTATGTTATGACCCTAATGGAGTATATATGGATTTAAACGTGTATATAACATGGTTAGATGTATATGTAAAAGGGGTCGATCTAATAGGAGCCTACATAGACAATGAATGAGAAAATGTATATATAGAGGTCAATAGAGTCATTATTTTTTTTCCAAATAAAAAGATCATGATTTTTATTCATAAAGAGATTGGAAGTTACATTTCTCAAGTGCTTCCCACATTTTACAGAAAAACCAAGGCCGGTCGCAGAGGAACCAATACTTCATTGCATGTAGTCTAATACTCCACAATAGCACAAGCACCAATAGTTATTTCAAAAGTTGTTAAGTGTCCTTTTAATTGTTTCAAAAACATACTTTAATGGATACATCAAAATAAATCCACATACTACATCATAACATTCTCACACCTTCCCAAAAATGACAATTACAATTACTAGAGACCATTAACCATAATTGGAACATATCGAGGTGACAAAAAATATATATCTTTGAGATTTTGACAAAATTGAAGGAAAACCATTTTTTTATACTGTGAATTGGAGAAATAGATACACCATCCCTTGATTCTTCCATAGCCATGGGGCTTGGTACCGACAATTGACCTTCCTTTAAAAGTGCATCTAGTTCCTCATTCAATTCCTGGTAAATACGAGTAAATGAGCTTATTGCAACCTCTTTTAACTGCTCAATGATAAGCTTGAGCTGAATATTTTTCACCTAGCCCCTACCTTGCATCTAATTTATCACTAGAAGAGAAACTCCAAAGATCTAAAATTAATTAACATTCCTTTCCAAAGCACATCTAAGTAATAGTCTCAAGGCCATAAACTTGGAAAAATTATTTGAACCAGTCCATGGACTTGCTTTGAAATTTACATTGCGAGCATTTGAGATATACAAAATTCCTCCACCACTATTGAACTCCTAAGGTCCCTACCCAACTCCATAAAAAAACCCTAGGCATGGGACCCATCAATGATCAAACCACTCAATTATCGAGGAAGACCCTACTTAACATGCAATCTACACTAGTTCATGAAGGATCTGACTTGTGCATAAACTTGAAAAAGATGAATGAGCTCATCTTCAAAGATCTAGGTGTTTTTGGCTAGCAAGATTCTTTGTATTACTAAGCAAGGGAGAGCTCTAAATTATTTCAACTCTTACTTGTTGAACCCTTGTCTAAGAATTTCTTCTATTGACTCACCATTTGTTAGGGTCCTAACCTGCACATAGGTAGAACAATATATTCAGATGTAATAAAGGTCAATATTAATAAGGCATTTCAATAAAATAGAATAAGGCGAATGTAAGAAGACCTAATAGAAGCTTCCGCTTCTAGAAGGATCTTCCTCTAGATGCTTCTTTTTAGTATAAATAAGAGTCGAGGGTATGAGAACACTAGCTTGGATATTATTGTAATAGAGCTCTGCTCAACTGGAGGTTGCCCCCTCGAAGAGGCCCGTGAACATTGCTTTCATATTCAAAGTGTTATTTCTATTGTTATTCTTATATCATTTCAATGTTATTTTGGTGAATGTTCTGGTTATATTGTTGTTATTCTGCCATTACTAGCATTTTATTTTTGTTCTGCATACATTTTATATCTGGTATATTACAAGTGGTATCAGAGCACTTTCCTCGGTAGAAAGTGTGGGTTAATTTATTTTTTTCAGGGTAGAGACGTATTCCGACGTCTTTAAGCCACAGAGATCTGTCGTTACGCGCATAAACCTGCGGTTGAGGGATTCATACACACAGGAAATACAAGTGGTACTTAAGCGCACATCTATTGGCCACCCTTGCAACCCCTGTTGGTACCCCTTCGAATGGTAGTGCATCAAACAACACCTATGTATGGATCGACCTAGATTACCTGAAGCCCTCTTTAGATAAATCGATCAGTCACTTGACTGCTATAATGTCACTGAGAACAACACTCAGGAAGATTCTCTCTAGTACCTGGGTAGTTGGGTAGTACGGCTAAGGGTACGATCTATCCTCCTTAGTTAGTGCCCTGAGATATTGGGTCGAGTACCACTGTTGGACCCCCCACGTATATCAGAGAGCTATAGCACAGGGCAAACCCTCGTCTGTAGAACCCTTGAATACCTAAGCCTTAGGGGACAGAAACATAAACAAATTAAAACATACAAGATCTATTGTCGCGCAACTGTGTTCGGGTTGCCAAGTAAATACACATTTATTTCTGGTTAAGCATTTGGGCATTTCCTCTCTGCAGTATTCTTCAGACCAGAGTATAACTCTGTAAAATAAAAAATAAAAAATAAAAAGTCTGGAATTCTTTTCACCATTAT
>ML790223.1:91582-106036 GCA_009831015.1 Picea engelmannii
TGTGCTGGGTGCAGACTGGCTAAGGACTTTGGGTCCCATTCTCATGGATTTTAAAGACTTAACCATGCAATTCGACTAGGAGGGCCACCAATATAAGTTCCAAGGCATCACCGTTGGTTCACCTGAGATCATTAGTTCCCATCACATGGAAAAGCTGCTCAAAAAGGGTCATTCTGGTGTTATCGCCCAACTCCATGCCATACAAGCAACATAGACACTCTCAGTACCGCAAGACCTCCAAGCCATCCTTTCTAAACATCAATTGGTCTTTTCCACTCCCCAAGGCCTCCCTCCTTCCCATGGTGTTCATGATCATTCCATTCCCCTTGTACCAAGAATCCTTCCTCCCAATATCCGTCTGTATCGTCACCCCTTTTCCCAAAAAAATGAAATTGAGAAAATGGTCCAGGAACTCCTTAATGCAGGTGTTATCCGCCATAGTACGAGCCCCTATTCGTCTCTGTGGTCATGGTCCTGAAGAAAGAAGGTTCTTGGCGAATGTTTCCTAACTTCCATGCCCTCAACAAACTTACCATCAAAGACGAATTACCCATTCCTGTCATTGATGACCTCCTGGATGAATTGAGTGGCGCCCAATTCTTCACTAAACTAGATCTTCGTTCGAGCTACCACCAGATACGTATGAAAGAGGCAGATATCCCCAAGACTACCTTTAGAACTCATGAAGACCACTATGAGTTTTTGGTCATGCCCTTTGGCTTGTGTAATGCCCCCTCCACCTTCCAAAGCCTCATGAATCATGTCTTCCGTCCTTTTCTCTACCATTTTGTCTTAGTTTTCTTTGATGATATCCTCATCTATAGAAAAACCTGGACATACCATCTTGCTAATGTGGATCAAGTTCTCCATCTACTCTCTGAGCACCAACTTTTCCTGAAACAGTCTAAATGTGCTTTTGGCGCCTTAGAAGTAGAATACTTGGGTCATCTGGTTGGCAAAGATGGCGTCAGGGTGGATCCAAAAAGGATTGAAGTTATTCAAGACTGGTCTCACCCAAAGACTCTTAAGAGCTTGCGTGGATTTTTAGGCTTAACAAGGTATCATCGCAAGTTTGTTAAGAATTATGGGAAGATTGCAGCACCTCTCACTGCTCTTCTAAAAAAAAACTATTTCACTTGGACTCCAGCCGCTGCTCTAGCTTTTCAAACCTTGAAGATGGCCATGTGCACCACTCCAGTCCTCACCCTTTCTGATTTCACAAAAACCTTTGTGTTGGAATGTGATGCCTCAGGGAAAGGAATTGGTGTTGTCCTTATGCAAGAGTGTCGAGCTTTGGCCTTTACCAACAAGCAACTATCTGAAAGAAATCTGGGCAAATCCATCTATGAAAAGGAAATGTTGGCTATTCTGCATGTCGTGGATCTGTGGCGTCCTTATCTATTAGGGCAACGGTTCCAAATTAAGACAGACCATCAAAGCCTCAAGTATTTTTTGGAAAAACGCATTTGCTCCCCAGAACAACAAAAATGGGTGACTAAACTCTTTGGATATGATTATGAGATCATTTATAAGAAAGGCAAAGACAATGTGGTTGCAGATGCACTCTCCCAAAAATATGAAGATGAAGGATCCATTTTTTCTCTTTCATTCATTGTACCAGTTTGGCTCCAAGCCGTTCACCAGGAATGGCTACAAGATCCCAAAAGTTCGTAGTTGATCCAGCAATTGCAGTCCAATGCTCCAGCTTCCCCATGGTACTCTTGGCTCCATGAGGAACTTCAATACAAAGGCCATTTGTATTTAAGTAAACAATCAAAGCTTAAATCCACGGTACTTTCTGAGCTTCATGCTACACCCACAGCAGGGCACTCCGGGTTCACCAAAACCTATGACAGGGTCAAACGTTCCTTTTTCTGGGATGGCATGAAACAGGACATTCATAATTTTGTAGTTGAATGTGAAGTGTGTCAACGCAACAAGGGAGAAACGGTCAAATCGTCCGGCACACTACAACCGCTCTCAATTCCACCTGTTATTTGGAAGGATATCTCTATGGATTTTATTACCGGCTTACCCAAATCAGGAAATAAATCCATCATCATGGTGGTTGTTGATCGCCTTTCCAAGTATGCTCATTTCTACGCCCTTCAACACCCGTTTACAACATCCATGGTGGCTCAAATCTTCATGGATCAGGTCTTCAAGCTTCATGGCATGCCACACTCTATTGTTTTTTATCACGACCCAACTTTCACAAGCAATTTTTGGCAAGAACTGTTCAAGATACAAGGCACAGAATTGCATCTCAGCACAACTTATCATCCCCAGACTGATGGCTAAACAGAAGTTGTCAACAAGTGTTTGGAAACATATTAGAGGTGTTTTGCCTCGAAAAAGTAAACTCAATGGGCTCAATGGTTACCCCTAGCTTAATGGTGGTACAACACTTCATACCATACAGCTACATGCATGACTCCTTTTGAAGCGGTATATGGACAGAAGCCACCTTCAGTTCTCTCATACTTACCAGGAGCCTCGAAGGTCCAGGTGGTTGACCTAACACTTACAGCTCGAGAGGCTATTCTCCATACCCTCAAAGAGAATTTGGTCATGGCGCATAATTGCATGAAGCAACAAACATATCAAGGTCGCTCTGAACGTCAATTTGTAGAAGGGGATCAGGGGTTTCTTCGACTGCAACCTTACAAGCAAACTTCCCTCAAGGCCGAGCATTGTCAGAATCTAGTGCCCAAATTTTATGGTCCTTATACCGTGGTCAAGTGTGTGAGACAAGTCGCTTATCAGTTAGCTTTGCCTAGCCATTCGAAGCTACATCCTATTTTTCATGTTTCATGCTTAAAGAAGATGATTGGAGCTAAGTGCCAAATTCAAACCAACCTTCCAGAGTTAGCTGAAGAAGGATCCTGTTGGCTACAACCAGAAGTAGTTTTGGACCAGCGTGAGCGTCGCCTATGTCAGAGAACCATCAAGGAAGTGCTAGTCCAGTGGAAAGATACAACTCCAGCAAACGCCACTTGGGAACCAGCTACCATTTTGCAACAATTTCCTCATCTCAAGCCTTGAGGACAAGGTTGTTTTTAAGGGGGCGGACATGTTAGGGTCCTAACCCGCACATAGGTAGAACAATATATTTGGATGTAATAAAGGTCAATATTAATAAGGCCTTTCAATCAAATAGAATAAGGCGGATGTAAGAAGACCTAATAGAAGCTTCTGCTTCTAGAAGGATCTTCCTCTAGATGCTTCTTTTTAGTATAAATAGGAGTCGAGGGTATGAAAACCCTAGCTTGGATATTATTGTAATATAGCTCTGCTCAACTAGAGGTTGCCCCCTCGAAGAGACCCGTGAACATTGCTTTCAGATTCAAAGTGTTATTTATGTTGTTATTCTTATATCATTTCAGTGTTATTGTGGTGAATGTTCTGGTTATATTGTTGTTATTCTGCCATTACTAGCATTTTATTTTTGTTCTGCATACATTTTATATCTGGTATATTACACCATTCCTCACATTTAGATTGTCAGTGATATGTTCTGCCTCCCTCTAAATTTCCTAAGCATATGGGAAATTTATCAACAAATGTGAGATGGTTTGAGCCTCCCTTTTGTACATCAAATAGATCCCATGACCTTGTTTATCCCTCCTCTAAAAAACATCCCAAGTCAAAGGCTTGTTTCTTAATGATAGCCAAAGGAAGTTTCAAGTCCTTTTGGGAGCTTTCAACATCCAAGTCTACCTCCACCACCATATTGTCTCTTGAAGATCCAATGCAAGCATTGATTTATAACCTAGACATACAATATATACCCTTGATGAATTGTTTTTTATCCATGACAAAGATCATTATCATCTCTAAATCTTGTACACCCTCTTTTCAAACTTTCAACACATGCAATACATAGACCAACCTAGTCCACTTCCAAACCTAATGGTTGTGCATCCTTCGTCATTGTTTCTAGATATTAGTGGGATATTGGTCCCCCACTTGATTGAGAGTACATATACCCTTGTCTTGGAGAAAGACAAACATTTCTTCATGGGGGTTTCACCTTGTAGACCAATACCTTATCATGTTCATTCATAAAGGGGGGTTTTAAAATGTGAAAAATAGAGTCAATATATTGTAGGTATTGTTGCGCTGGGGGGGAGGAAGGGGATGCAGGGTATGGGGGGAGGGGTTATAGGTATTGTGGGGTATAAAAAGGGGTATCTTGTAAAAATAGGGGATATCTAGTAAAATAGGGTTTTATTGTTATTGGAAAGATGTATTAGGAGGGGGGTTCAACAAAAGAATTTTGGGAGGAATTTATCAATATCTAGTGAAATTAGAGATATTCTTTAATAACCCATGAACACACATGCTATGTCATAGGTTCATTGAGTGGAGACCCCGTGCATTTCTTCAAGCAACCTTATCCTTTCTCCACAACCCATAACATAATCGACACCAATTCTAACTTGCTCACCATTTCCCTCTTTCCAATCCATTTGAGTATCATAGGAAAACCTTGAACTAAAGCCTTCTAGTGTATAAACACATTATTTATATTTTTTCTTTGAATCTCAATCCAATCCAATCCAACATAGTCCTTGGACTAAAGTACCAATGTTCAATGGTTTGCTTTCATAGACCTTCTTTGGTAAGAATATTCCATTGAATTTTTGCTACCAGAGATTTATTGAACAAATGAATGTTCTTTAAACCCCAACCAACCACTTCCTTTGGCCTAGCTATAATCTGCCATTTGACTAGTGGAATACCATCATTTTCTTCCTTCCCAAACTAGATAAATTTAAAACATGTCTTTCTAATTTTCTTAAGAACTCCTTTTCAAATGTATGCCAAGGAATGTTAAAACACCAAAATGGCCCCCAACATGGAATTTAATGGAGTCAATCTACCCTCTATTGTAATGAACTCAACTATATAATTCAGTTGACATCAACGTTTTTACATGGATTTAATAGACAAATAAAACTCAACAATGGAATATACAATGCCCACAACAAAGTAATTCAATACCCACGAGAATGATCAGTCATATCAACATATAAAACATATTTTGCTCATACATTGAATAATAACAATTGATACATATAAATTATAGGAGTACACATTATACTAACACTTCCCCAAAAAGCTAATTACATTGCCTTCGTGATTTTGGCCTCTTCCCATCCACAAGGCCATTTGCAACAAACTGACATCACTTGAAATTAAATTACATAACAGAGGAAAAATTATGCCCTCTCCACTATAATATATCGTTGTAACAACCTCAAATCTACATAGAAATATATACCAGATAACTAGTAATGCCCTATCGAGCTAGCCCTTTATCTTCAGGAATATATGTACATAATTATCATAAACAACAACAACAACACCATTAAACCTCAACACATCAATAATAAAATCTATAATACTTATATGTTTAGAAATTGTCCACCAACTAGCTACCAAAAAAGGACATTTCACCCAAACAAAGGCTCTTTGTTACACTTAACCTCTCTGTAATAGAGGCCATTTCCAAATCGTGGCTCTTTGTTACACTTAACCTCTGTGTAATAGAGGCCATTGCCAAATTGAGGCTATGAACCCACAAGGGTGCAATCTTCCTATGGATAGCTCTAAATTCTTTTCTTATAACCCGGTTCCAAGGTTCATAGTCGATATCTACACTTACAACAGCCCCAATCCACAACCCTCTTCTTTATCATCCTAAACAACCCAATGAATGTGATCCCTTATTTTGCCTTGAAATCCTTTAGGATATCACACTTCCCTTTAGGGCTCGAGGACATGCTGGCTAGGAAATCTCACTGTTAGGATTCTCGGGATTATTTGTTATAGATAATTTCTTAATGACAATGGTTATCTTCCCAACAACCACAACTCTCACATAATTTTTGGTTTTGGCTTTCCATAGTTTGGTATAGCATGCTCATGACAGTTTTCCAGGTATAAATCTTTGAATTCCCCAACTGAATAATAGTTTCTAGGAAATTTGAACTTTTGATAGTCCAACTCTTTGATAATTCGAATAACACCCAACATTAAAAATCTCTTCCAATTCCTTTGACCCGAACAATGGTTCACTTGCATGGAAACAAGGTAAAGTTTTTAAGTCACATGGCATGAAGGGGCCACATATCTTTATGGAGACCCACATACCTCCTTCATGCACTAACCCTCCCACGACTCAATAAAACATCAATTATCTAATAATCAAGGGGCATAATTAAGTTTTACAAAGACTTTGGGTCAAATCCTTTACTAAGGTCCTTTTCCTTAGCATAGTTGAGCCCCCTTGTCTTTCCCATCTCATGGAGTCATAGCCCCCCCTTCATGTTGATATTTTACTTATGCAACTAACAGTTACAGTTCTTCCTTGTTATTACAATCATTTAGAACATTAGCTGCATATAAGATCACTGAAAGAGAGGCAATTACAGAAACAAGATAGACACAAAGATTATCCTGGGAAACCCTCTAGGGGAAGAAAACCTAGCAAACTTCCTCAATATAGATTAGCCAACCAAGAACAATGCTTCTCTACAAGACATAACTAACAAAGCAGAAGATCCTCCTCTATCCTTCACTAGGAAAGAGTAGCACACCACTTAACCAAGATGTATCCAAGAGATAGACCAAAACCCTCATCAACGTCACACCTAGCTGCAGTAGCCACTTTCTCCAATACTTGCACACTTCTTCTTAGCTACAAAGCTTGTGAGTAAGTGTCCAAGTGAGGCGCTAGCCTCCCTAAATTAGGTATGGGCCGACCTATCACTTTACCCTTTTAATTGTCACAACACAATAGGGTCAACTTTTACAAAGGCGCAATAGGGCCTAATTAACAAATATAATATAATAATATTTTTTAGGGTTTGTCTTGGTCAAATACAATAAGGATAACGTCCAAAGCTACTCAATCTTCAACACTCCCTCTTAGCAAGGAAGGTATTCTTCTTGTCTCGATCATCATCATTGCTTTTGCGCCTCTGCATACTTGGTCATTGTCTTGTTGTCAATCACAGATCTATATATCATAAGAAGTTATGCACTTTCACCAGCGTTTCGTACTGAAGTAACATACCAGCTTGCGTTGGAGTTACCAACTTGTGTTGGGGTAGCATATTGGCTTGTTTTGGAGTTACCAACCTACGTTGTGGTAGCGTACCAACTTGCATTGGGGTTACCAACTTGCACTGGGGTAGCATACCAGCCTACGTTGGGGTTACCAACCTTTTTTGGGTTAGCGTACCAACTTGCATTGGGGTTACCAACCTGCACCGGGGTAGCATACCAACCTACGTTGGGGTTACCAACCTACGCTTGGGTAGCTTTCCTCTACTTGGAATCTCATCACATCTCGCTTTTGGGGAACACATCACTTCCCACTATCGGGGAACACGTCACTTCCCGCTACTGGAGAAGTCTTTCTGGATCACTCCAAGCTTGTCTTTGAAATACTCGAACTTGGTCGACACATTTGCTACATGTTCGTCTGTGGAAATATATTGGAGTCTTATTGCTCCCTTTTGTACCATGTTCTGGACAAAATGGTATTTGATCATGATATGCTTGGACTTATCATGACACACTGGGTTCACTGACAACTTTATGCAACTTTGGTTGTCATAAAAGATACAGGTTTCCTTCAACTCGAGATCAAACAATTATGCGATCAACTTTTGAAGTCACACTGCTTCGCCACAAGCTGACCATGCTGCCACATACTATGCCTCTACGGAACTGAGTGCCATATAGGTATGCTTCTCACTGAGTCACGAGATCACAACTGATCCCATACTAAAGCAACACCTGGATGTACTTTTCGGTCTGTGACACAACCTGCCTAGTCTGAATCTGTGTAGCCCTGCAAATCTTATCTCGTAATGCAAGATATATCTAGGTCCATAATCGATTGTGCCCTTTAGGTACCTCATCACATGTTTTTCCATAATCAGGTGAACATGTCTTTCACTGCAAAACATATATATGTCCTCGTGTTTTTCAAACCAAATTTTCACAACATATTAAACCAAACTAGTACACTTGCTCAGCTGCAATTCAATTTGCACAATCATGTATTGGCTCTATGTGCTTTCTGCAAAGCATTATTTGTCTCACTATCAGAGAGCATGTCCTCTACTCTCTCTGCAACTGTTCCTTCTAGAAATGGGACTCTGCACCTGCAACTGATTTTTCTGAAACTGAGATTGACTGCTCCATTCTCATTGTAGCTTCTGAACTCTGAGAGTAGCTCCTCTACTCCATCATAATAACATATTCATTTTCTCCTTCTGAATCTCATATTGTATCGGATTCCTTTTAATGGAACATGGTTGTTCTATATATACTTCTTTTGGTTACTGGAGCAAGTGTCTCGTCATAGTCTTCTCCCTCTTGTTGGGAGAATCCTCTGGACACAAATTAGGATTTGTACATCTCTATGAATGGTCATGGGGAGGCTACTCCTCCTTACTAGATCGTGAGGTCTGGATCCCTCTGAACTCTATCTCCTTTTGAGTTGGTACTTGGTGGGGGAGCCTGCCTCACCACTGGTAGAGCCATCTACTTCTCATGATATGGCTCGTCAACGCTATATGGATTTGCATCCTACAAAGTGTCACATGACCATATTGGTCTCTTCTTGTTTACTACAATGATTCTGGGTAGGCCCTTCGGGCTCTACTAATTTTTCTCGATGATCCGAAGCATGATCAATCTGCACCATCTGGCACTGGGTGTAACTCAATCTCAAATACAGGGAATGTCATACCTGCTACTTCTGAGCCTTGACTTCTTTTGGGTCTACAATAACCTTAGAGTCTTTGCAGGATATACTTGGTGTTGAATACCAAGTCTTAATATGAAAAACTGAGTCAGACTTCAAACGAATTCTGCTTCCTGTCAAGGTGGCTTCATTATCCATTGACCAAGACTTCTCATTGGGAAACTGCAGAACATTGTGAGTTCTATTCTAATGTGCTTGTTTTACCATAGACAATGTCACATCATTATCACCCAACCATAGGCAATTACATATGCCACCCCCGAGCACATAAACTATTTCTTGATTTTAAATGATACCTTGTTGGATTCTCGTACCAGGGATAATTATCCAACAAGACAAGATAAAAAAATGCATAAATTCTAATGTTAATAAACTTAAAATTGAAATCAAATTTAAAGGGTGCATACCTGGAGCGTGCATTTGTCAAGTTGTTTGCTTGATCTGTATGATGTCTGGATGAATAATGATACTTCTTCACAACTTGTACTTGGCCCTCGTGATACAACAATTTTCCAACTCTTCTACTTCCTGAGGTTTTAATGTGGGAAGAAACAAGATACAACTATCAATATCACTTTATATGAATCAAGTGCTTCAGAAGTGCTAAGTCCTATATCGCAGAAGATATAGTTCATCTCTATTATCTTCTTTTGTTCTTTTTCGATCAGGTTCATCTTCTCCTACGAAATGAGCATGATGCCTTTTAAACTTCCTAGTTTTATCTTGGTCTTTTGCTTGGGGACAATTTCTTGCAATATGTCCCATCTTTTGGAAAATGAAGCATCTGAAGCTTAAGAGATCTTTGTGAGAATCTTGTCCTTTATGAAGCTTCTGAAATCTTTTGTAAGAGTGAACTTCTTTCTCGTTCTTTCCTTTTCTTGCGTGAGCTGTTAGCGCTTGATCTTCATGGATTTCTATCTTTTCCTTTCTTGCCTCTAATATGGCTTCTTCTTGAGTACAATCTTCCAACAATCTGCTGAACTTAGTTAACTTTATTCTAGAGCATATTCCTTGGACGAAGGATTCCTAAGAATTTGGGAGACCATTCAATGTGGTCATTGTTAACTCAGCTTCTTAGACTGAGTCTCCAATAACTTCAAGCTATTCTTTAACATGGGACACTCTTGTGAAGTAAGATTGTATGGTTTCTGAATTTTTCATCTTCACATTCTTGAGTTGTGTCCTCAAGGTCATTTTCTGATTTATGTTCTTGCCTTCAAATAGACGGGATAAGGCATCCATCATTTGTTTTGGGGTTTTTAATGTTGAAACATGAGGAATCAAATGGTTCTTGATGGAATCGACAACGATCATCTTTGCTTTGATCAGATCCTTCTTATATTTGACTTTGGCATCATCTCCCTCTGTCTCTTCAATATCTTGTTCAACAAAACTTACAAGTTCATTCTCTTCTAGAATGAGCATTACTATGTACTTCCATGCTCGAAAGTCATCAACTCCTTCAAGCTTTTTGTCAAGCTTGGTACTGGTAGTCATCTTGCCCGGAACAAGTAAAAATAACAAATAACTTTTCCAGATGAGGATCTTGGACCTTACTAGAGAAATTGTTGAGTCAAAGATGAAATTTGTCACAAAAATTTGCAACAGTTGCAACCATGCCTAACGTTTATGAGGAAACCCTAATTTTTCAACTTTCAAATTTTGAAATTCTGATCCAGGGACTAGATGCGCCCTCCTAGGGCAAGTTCCTAGGTGTGGTTACTTTCTCCAACGTCCTCCTTAAACAGGAAAAATGTCACAGTAGGGTTTATGCAAAAACCCTAATTATACAACAACTGCAACACTGAAAACTGAATCTTGGGGAGGGTGCACTGAGGCTAGTCAAGTCTTTATAAACTGTGAGTTGGTCTCTTTCAGGCCTACTCTGATTCCATGTTGATATTTTACTTATGCAGCAAACAATTACAGTTCTTCCTTGTTATTACAATCATTTAGCACATTAACTGCATATATAAGATCACTAAAAGAGAGGCAATCATGGAAACAAGATAGACACAAAGATTATCCTAAGAAACCCTCTAAGGGAAGAAAACCCAACAAGCTTCCTCAATACAGATTATCCAAGCAAGAACAATGCTTCTCTCCAAGAGAGAACTAACAAAGCAAAAGATCCTCCTCTATCCTTCACTAGGAAAGAGTAGCGCACCACTTAACCAAGATGTATCCAAGAGATAGACCAAAACCCTCATCAACGTCACACCTAGTTGCAATAAAGGCAAAAAATCTGCACATTCTAAGAAGGAAGACACATGATTAGGAAAACCAGGAATAACTGACAAATTGAAAGGTGCAAACCTTCGAGCCAAGATAGCTTCCATGGCTATGACTGTCCCGTATCAGTGAAGTTTCCAACATGATCTTCCTTCATGGAGTGGATTTGAGTGGAGTCACCAGGTGAATGATGCAGTCCTGATTATGTGACCAGCCCTTGTTCACTATCAAAAGATGGATCTGATCAATGTCGTTCTCCCAGAGAAGATTTATCATTCATCTCCGTCCCCGACAATGACGCCATTAATGTTATCACTCCAAGAGTCACTCCCAGAATGCAAATGAGAGTAAGCTTGTTAACATAGAAATGTAAATGGATTAAAATAGTTTGAATAGGTGGATCAACAAGAGGAGAGAAAAAAGGAGGGCATCAGACTGCTGCAAATACATTCTATTGGGCATGGAGTCATAACATCCTACAGATCAAAGGCAATCAAGCTGCCTACCAGACAAAGGGATTATGCAAAAATGGATAGAAGAATAGAAGGTAAACAAAGAGAAGAATAACCACATAAGAGAGATCCTTTCTATAATATAGATTGAAGAGTGCTTGAGCAATAAACTGTGATTAACAAGCAATTACCACAAATCCTTTGCAACTCGTGAATTCATTAACCAAAGGCATCTTTTGATCTTCAAAATCTGTAAATTTTATTCAAGCAAGAAGACAAGATAGAATGATAACAAAGAACAAAAAGTCTGATAAGAAACTCTCATGAATCTCTAATGGCAGAAATGCTAATCATAAAATGCCCACAGGCTTACAAAATGAACACACACAGGAAAACTGCCTACTCCTACTCTCTCCAACCTCTCTTGACTCATCCCAAACCTCTTTCCAAGAGATATTTCCTTCTTTAAATATACAATAGCATCCCAATGAACTAAGGAGGTCGAATCCCATCTCCTCCATTGGATTCTAAGCCTTGGAGATAGGTGGCAACAATCAAAGAGACAAAAATCCAACAAACTGCTAATTTTCAGGAATTTGTTGGAAGTCATTAATGAAATGTCTCCACCTCATTGCATGAGGCCTTTGTTGTAGCTAAATCTTAGATGCAGGTGTCCCTTGACATCTAACTGATCCTCGAGAAGTCATTCGAACTCTTCTTGACATGTGGCAACCTCCCAACAAGGCGAATATCAAAACCGTGACCGCTACAAGAAATGAGTACACAGCGCCACTGTGCAGAGTACACAATGCTTACTTCTATAGCCAATATCTCTCAAACCAAAACACATTTTGAAAAACTGAGAGAGGTTTTTGTTATTTGGAATGTTATGAACAAAAACCTCCTCCAGTTTTCAAAAATACATGCTCAACTACTCATAAACCAAGTTTTAAATTAGTGACTAAAAACTGGCAGAATAACTCTGCACAATTCATTTTCTGCCAGAATATTACGCAGCGCCTGTAGGTAGCGCTCGACTGTGTTGCAGGTTTAGGTAGCAATGTAAAAAAGCAACGGCTTCAATCTTGAACATGTGAAGAGTAGCTGGTAGTCTTTTATAATGTCGAACCCATTGTGTTTAGGTGTCTTGGCAGTATAGTAGGTTGTGCACTTTACCACTGAGGGAGTTAACACATTAGCAAAAATCCAAAACTCTGATAGTTAGGCCTCTTTTGGATGAGAATTCTTGTGCTAACATATGCTCCATGGGGGATGGCATGCTCCCCGCGAGCTGCCAAGAACTTGTAGACCTGTGCCTTGTCCATCTTTAACTCTGTCCCATAAAGCCTCTATACTCAAAAGCACCTATGTTCCTTATTTGAAACTGATATGACTGTATGCTGAAAACTGACAAAAAGGAAATGCTAAAAAATGAGCTTATTTCTTCCTACTTCTACTCTAATCAAGTGTGTTGCTTCAGATTAGGTAAAAGCGTGCTTGCAATGAAGCCATACAAGCATCTGACTGATTGGTAAGCATCTTGATCCGAAAATGATCAATGTAGGAAACCAAAGAATACATAATTGCATTTCAAAAGAGCAGGACAACTATCCTTCAATTGACAAAAGTGATCTGACATCCAAGCTGTTGAGAGACTCGAGATAATTAGCAAATGGATCTATAAGGCTGAAAACAAATACCTCTTGTTGCTATTTCAATTGAAGATCCCAAAAGTCTATGCATATCCTCCTGCTGATCATCGCTGCCACCTTTGGATGCTTGTAAATCTGAATAGGACTATATGCTAGCTTCACTGTTGATGAATGACTGTTTGGTGTCTTCTGCAGATCCAGGTTCCAACACAATACATGCGAGCTCACTGATTTGAGAAGGTGACTATTGAATGTCTGCTGCGGGAGTTTCCGGATGGCTGATTTTTATACACAGTTGTTCTTCATCAACATCTGATTCATAGCTGTCATAAATTGGTGGGTTGCTCTTCACGTCGACAAAAGAGATCTGCTCTCCTTCATCAGAATATTCATCAAAAATAGGTGAATCAAGCATGCCCTTTTCTTGCATAAAAAGATGATCAATCTCCTGATCTTCTTCTTCAATCCCAGGTACTAACAAAGGATGGGAAACCTCTTGCAAGAAAGGAGAAAGATCATTTTCTACAATAGTTTCTTCTTGTAAATCAGTGAGATCGGATGCATAAGCTACAGGATTTAATGGATCTGAATCCATGCAATCATTAGTACAACCATCAATCATGCCATGAAAGTCCTCTTCTCGGGAATTAGAAGGAGAAAAATTTCCATGCACATCTTCATTGGAAAACTCAGTTTCATCTTCACTTTCACTTTCAATCGGATCATTACTAAGCTCATCACATGAAGAAGACTCTACTTCCTGTTGAATATAAATCTTTTATTTTTCACAACACCCTTCAAGAAGTTTGTCAGAAGAGTAGTACCTACTGAAATGCTTATTGAAAGCTGCATGAAATTCCTGCAGTGAAGATATGTTGGCAACAGGGAGTGAATGATACCACCACCTTCGAGCATCACCATGTAATGAGTATAAGAACACCTTCATGAGAGCATCTTCATGATAGACATTCAGCCGATCTATGCACTGATGAAAATCTATGGATGTTGGGCAGGGTTATCCCCTTCATCTCCATGAAATAAAGGCAGAAAATCTGCGCATTCTAAGAAGGAAGGCACATGATTAGGAAAACCAGGAATAGCTGAAAAATTGAAAGGTGCAAACCTCCGAGCCAAGATAGCTTCTGTTTAGTTCTAATTGATGATGTCAATCAGAGTTTAATTTATTGTCAACCTGGGAAGGTAAACTTAGAAGCGCTACCTAAAATATATAGATCTAGAAAGATTCAACTACCTAAAGGAGGGTTTGATGTAGCAGGAGCCAATACTCTTTTACAAGAGATTGTACTTTGGTTCCTTCTCACGAGGGTTT
>ML790223.1:106567-126388 GCA_009831015.1 Picea engelmannii
AAAATATAAATGAGACCCATTAATGGTGAACAATAGGGAAAATGAAGTGACATGGTGGTGAATAATGAGTGATATAATGGAAGCATAGGTGAAAAATGTATGGTAATGAGTGATATTTGTATGACGTTTTGAAGCCCAAATAGCTTCCATGGCTATGACTGTCCCGTATCAGTGAAGTTGCCAACATGATCTTCCTCCATGGAGTGGATTCGAGTGGATTCGCTAGGTGAATGATGCAGTCCTGATTATGTGACCAGCCCTTGTTCACTATCAAAAGTTGGATTTGATCAATGTCGTTCTCCCAGGGAAGATTTATCATTCATCTCCATCCCCGGCAATGACGCCATTTATGTTATCACTCCAAGAGTCACTCCCAGACTGCAAATGAGAGTAAGCTTGTTAATATAGAAATGTAAATGGATTAAAATAGTTTGAATAGGTGGATCAGCAAGAGGAGAGTAAAAAGGAGGGCGTCAGACTGTTGCAAATACATTCCATTGGGCATGGAATCATAACATCCTACAGATCAAAGGCAATCAAGCTGCCTACCAGACAAAAAGCTTATGCAAAGATGGATAGAAGAATAGAAGGTAAACAAAGAGAAGAATAACCACATAATAGAGATCCTTTCTGTAATATAGATTGAAAAGTGCTTGAACAATAAACTGTGATTAACAAGCAATTACCACAAATCCTTTGCAGCTCATGAATTCATTAACCAAAGGCAACTTTTGATCTTCAAAATCTGTAAATATTATTCAAGCAAGAAGACAAGATAGAATGATAACAAAGAACACAAAGTCTGATAAGAAACTCTCATGAATCTCTAATGGGAGAAATGCTAATCATAAAATGCCCACAGGCTTACAAAATGAACACACACAAGAAAACTGCCTACTTCTACTCTCTCTAGCCTCTCTTGGCTCATCCCAAACCCCTTTCCAAGAGATCTTTCCTTCTTTAAATAGACAATAGCATCCAAACGAACTAAGGAGGTCGAATCCCATCTCCTCCATTGGATTCTAAGCCTTAGAGATAGGTGGCAACAATAAAAGAGACAAAAATCCAACAAACTGCTAATTTTCAGGAATTTGTTGGAAGTCATTAATGAAATGTCTCCACCTCATTGCATGAGGCCTTTGCTGGAGCTAAATCTTAGGTGCAAGTGTCCATTGACATCTAACTGATCCTTGAGAAGTCATTCGAACTCTCCTTGACATGTGGCAACCTCCCAACAAGGCGAATATCAAAACCGTGACCGCTACAGGAAATTAGTACGCAACGCCACTGTGCAGAGTACGCAACGCCTACTTCTATAGCCAATATCTCTCAAACCAAAACACATTTTGAAAAACTGAGAAAGGTTTTTGTTATTTGGAATGTTATGAACAAAAACCTCCTCCATTTTTCAAAAATGCATCCTCAACTGCTCATAAACCAAGTTTTAAATTAGTGACTCAAAACTGGCAGAATAACTCTGCACAATTTGTTTTCTGCTAGAATATTACGTAGCGCCTGTAGGTAGCGCCCGACTGTGTTGCAGGTTTAGGTAGCAATGTGAAAAAACAACGCCTTAAATCTTGAACATGTGAAGAGTAGTTGGTAGTCTTTTATAATGTCGAACCCATTGTGTTTAAGTGTCTTAGTAGTATAGTAGGTTGTGCACTTTACCACTGAAGGAGTTAACACATTAGCAAAAATCCAAAACTATGATAGTTAGGCCTCTTCTGGATGAGAATTCTTGTGCTAACATGTTCTACGATCACAATTAGTGTATATTATACGTATATAGGATTATAATGCTATTTTAATAAGTATTAGGTTTATAACATAGTTGGGACATGTTCATTAGCAATAAGGTACCTACTCATGGTGCATAGAGCTCCACCTCAAAAAATCTATCAAATGTGGCATTTATGTCTCCATCATTGCGATATACATGTGAAAATTCGTACATACAAGGAACCATTATACCAAGTAAAGCATTTATTATGTTGCATTTTCTTGAAGATAATTTATACTAAAATCAACAACCACAATACATAGAACTCAATGACTCAAGGAAGTTTATCTTCTAGAAAGACGACTTTCCTTGAAATGGGAAAAAAGAATAATTGGATACAAAATTTAGATATTCATACCTAGGTTCACTTAACAAACTCAAAACCAAAATAAAGGTTTCATAGTTTCCTTTTTCAATAAAGGGGACATCTAAGTTGGTTGGGTTACCTAAAATGCACAAGTTATTGGTTAGGTCGATTCAATTATGAAGTTTCATATAAACAATGTGTAGTTACTTGAAGATGATATTACCTTCCCTAATCCCTTGATGCGTTGAGAGTGTGAGTCCATAAATTACATACATAGTCAATTCAATTGTGAAGCTTCATACAAACATTAAGCAGTTTCTTGAAGTGGACATCACCTCCCCCAACCATGTGATGACCCAAGATTGTGATTCCATCATATACACACTTTCAACATATATAAATTAAGGACTATTGCTAAAGCACCATAGGAAGATGCAATGACAACACGATTATTAATTTAATTTAATTAATGTTATGTATGAAATCCATTCAATCTAGTTAAATTTTACTAAAAAGTTTTAAGCCACCAAAGTTTAGAAAGATGCAATGACAACATGATTATTGATTTAATTTAATTATTGTTATGTATAAAATCTATTCAATTTAGTTAAATTTTACTAAAAAGTTTTATGGCACCAAAGTTTAAGGGTGAATATAAATATTGTCAATTGTAACAATATTTACTTAAACTTTACCTGCTATGCATATAGATATGCATTTTGAAACATACAACAATGTTATGCTACCAAGTCAACACACTATGAACTCTACAACTACAAGATTGGGTTCCATGTCCACCCACAAACCATTGACTTGCAAAGCTTGCAAGGAGACCACCATGTAATAATATAAAACCTGCTATGCATATAGATATGCATTTTGAAACATACAACAATGTTATGCTACCAAGTCAACACACTATGAACTCTACAACTACAAGATTGGGTTCCATGTCCACCCACAAACCATTGACTTGCAAAGCTTGCAAGGAGACCACCATGTAATAATATAAAATTACAATGGACAAGATAAATTCCACCAAACTTCACAGTTGACAATAACTATCTTCACCCTAAATTTATACATAAGTCAATAATTGCATAGAGAACAAGTGTTGCATGGTAGCGTAGTCCCTGCCAGGTTGGAACGGGAATAAATGTGACCTAGTACAGACACGTGGGTAGGAAGTTGAAGTACATGGAAACACAAAAGAATTAGCATTCCCGAATTAGTTTTCTTTAAAACAAGGGCTCGTGGACACAATAGAAATTGAAATTTATCAAATTATAGGTTCCTGGATAGCATAAATTATACATATGAAATTTGTAATTTTATAAAGTAGATATTTACTTTTATACATACAAAATATGTACTTTTATAAAGTATGGGAATGAGATTCCATACTTGACAGTTTTTGGATCGCAGGTTCTCAGGCTGGCGCGCTGAAAATTGGGCTCTGTTGTTCCGTGCCCTATAAATAGCACTGAGAATTCCGCGACATACAAATTGACAATCAGAGTTGTGGACTATTTGAAATTTAAGGGCGTACATATGTTACACAGGTTCGTGGACAAAAGCACACAAAACTAGCATTCTCGAATTAGTTTTCTTTAAAACAAGGGCTCCTGAACACAAGAAATTGAAAATCATCAAATTATAGGTTCCTGGACAACATAAATTATACATACCAATATGTAATTTGATTAAGTATATATATAGAGCATGCGGGCTAGCGCGCTGAAAATTGGGCATCTATTGTTCTGTGCCCTACAAATAGTACCCAGAGTTCCGCGACATACAAATTGACAATCAGACTTGCGGACTATTTGAAATTTAAGGGCCAACGTCTGTTACATAGGTTTATGGACAAAAGCATAAAAAAACTAGCATTCCCAAATTAGTTTTCTTTAAAACAAGGGCTCCTGGACAAAAGAAATTGAAATATATCAAATTATAGGTTCCTGGACAACAAAAATTATACATATCAGATATGTAATTTGATTAAGTAGATATATAGAGCATGCACAGAAGCTTCATTCCGGGTTCTCGGGCTGAAAATTGGGCTTTTGTTGTTTTGTGCCCTACAAATAGCACTGAGAGTTCCGCGATATACAAATTGACAATCAGACTTGCGGACTATTTGAATTTTTGGATCGCGGGTTCTCGGGCTGGCGGTTTGAAAATTGGGCTTTTTGTTGTTCTGTGGCCTACAAATAACACCTAGAGATCCGCGATATACAAATTGACAATTAGACTTGAGGACTATTTGAAATGTAAGTGCCTATGTCTATTACATAGGTTCGTGGACAAAGGCACCAAAAAAACTAGCATTCCGGAATTGGTTTTCTTTAAAACAAGGGCTCCTGGACAGAAGAAATTGAAATTTATGAAATTATAGTTCCTGAACAACATAAATTATACATACGAAATATGTAATTTGATTAAGTAGATATAGAGAGGTTCATGGACAACATAAATTATACATATGAAATTTGTAATTTTATAAAGGAGATACTTACTTTTATACATACGAAATATGTACTTTTATAAAGTATGGGAATGAGATTCCATACTTGGTAGTTTTTGGATCGCGGGTTCTCGGGCTGGCGCGTTGAAAATCGGGCTTTGTTGTTCTGTGCCCTACAAATAGCACCCAGAGTTCGTGACATACAAATTGAAAATCGGAGTTGTGGACTATTTGAAATTTAAGGGCGTACGTATGTTACACAGGTTCGTGGACAAAAGTACAAAAAAAACTAGCATTCCCGAATTAGTTTTCTTTAAAACAAGGGCTCCTCGACACAAGAAATTGAAAATCATCAAATTATAGGTTTCTAGACAGCATAAATTATACATACCAAATATGTAATTTGATTAAGTAGATATATAAAGCATGCGGGCTGTCGGGCTGGCGCGCTGAAAATTGGGCTTCTGTTGTTCCGTGCCCTACAAATAGCACCCAGAGTTCCGCAACATACAAATTGACAATCAGATTTGTGGACTATTTGAAATTTAAGGGCCAACGTCTGTTACATAGGTTCGTGGACAAAAGCATAAAAAAACTAGCATTCCTGAACTAGTTTTCTTTAAAACAAGGACTCCTGAACAAAAGAAATTGAAATATATCAAATTATAGGTTCCTGGATAGCAGAAATTATACATTTCAAATATGTAATTTGATTAAGTAGATTTATGGAGCATGCACAGAAGCTTCATTCCAGGTTCTTGGGCTGAAAATTGGGCTTCTGTTGTTCTATGCCCTACAAATAGCACCGAGAGTTCTGCGATATACAAATTGACAATTGGACTTGCGGACTATTTGAATTTTTGGATCGCGGGTTCTCGGGTTGGCCGGCTGAAAATTGGGCTTATGTTGTTCTGTGGCCTACAAATAGCACCTAGAGTTTCGCGATATACAAATTGACAATTGGACTTGCGGACTATTTGAAATTTAAGAGTCTATGTCTGTTACATAGGTTCGTGGACAACAGCACCAAAAAAACTAGCATTCCAGAATTGGTTTTCTTTAAAACAAGGGCTCTTAGACAGAAGAAATTGAAATTTATCAAATTATAGGTTCCTGAACAACATAAATTATACATACCAAATATGTAATTTGATTAAGTAGATATATAGAGCATTCACGGAACCCTCATCCCGGGTTCTCGGGCTGGCGGGTTGAAAATTGGGCTTTTGTTGTTCCGTGCCCTACAAATAGCGCCAAGAGTTCCACGATATACAAATTAACAATTGGACTTGCAGACTATTTGAATTTTAAGGGGCTCATTTTGAAAAAGTTTAGCATTCATGAATCAATTTTTCTTTTTACATACACTGGTGGACAAAAAAACAAAAAAAATAGTAGTGACGTCTGTTACATAGGCTGGTGGAAAAAAGTATGAAAAAAATAACATTCCCGGATTAGTTTTCTTTAAAAGAACGACTCCTGCATAGAAGAAATTGAAATCTATCACCCCATACTTAGGCAGTTTTTGGATCGCGGGTTCTTGGGCTGAAAATTGGGCTTTTGTTGTTTCATGCCCTACAAATAACACCCAGAGTTCCGCGATATACAAATTGACAATCGGACTTGTGGACTATTTGAATTTTAAGGACCTACGTCTGTTACATAGGTTCGTGGACAAAAGCAGAAAAAAAAAACTACCATTCCCGAATTAATTTTCTTTAAAACAAGGGCTCCTGGACACAAGAAATTGTTCGTGGACAACATAAATTATACATACCAAATATTTAATTTGATTAACTAGATATATAGAGCATGGACGAAACCCTCATTCCATAATTGGCCAGTTTTTGGATCGCGTGTTCTCGGGCTGGGGACTTGAAAATCGGGCTTTTGTTGTTATGTGTCCTACAAATAGCATCGACAGTTCCGTGATATACAAATTGACAATCGAACTAGCGGACTATTTGAATTTCAAGGGGCTCGTGTCCAAAAAATTTAGCATTCGCGAATTAGTTTTCTTTACAGAGGTTTTACATACGTTGGTGGACAAAAGCAGAAAAAATATAGTACCAATGTCTGTTACATAGGGTAGTGAACAAAAGGACCAAATAAATAACATTCCCGAATTAGTTTTCTTTAAAACAGGGGCTCTTGGACACAAGAAATTGAAATTTATCAAATTATAAGTTCCTAGAGAGCATAAATTATACATAGCAAATTCGTAATTTTTTATAGTAGATATTTACTTTTATACATACAAAATATGTACTTTTATAAACTATGGGGATGAGATTTTATAGAGCATGCACGGAGCCCTCATTCCATACTTAGGCAGTTTTTGGATCGCAGGTTCTCGAGCTGGCAGTCTGAAAATTGGGCCTTTGTTGTTCCATGACCTACAAAGAGCACCCACAGTTCCGTGATATACAAATTGACAAGCAAACTATTTTAATTTTAAGGGCCTTTGTGGCAAACAATATGAAGGACAGGTGGTAAAGATGCAAGAAATGACATACTCTCTATACGTTTGAATAGAAAAAAAGTAGTGAACACAATTTTATGACATTTATATAAAAAAAAATAATAAAACGTGTTACATATTCCTGGAAATTTAAAGAAACATATATAGATATATATGTGAAATATGATATCTCAAATTTGAGTGAGTGATTTATTTCATACTTAATTTTGAAAATGACCAGGCAGGAGAAAATATGCATCAGAAAAAAAGAGAATTGAGATAAAATAAACAGAATCACTTCACATTTAGCATAGCTGAAGATAAAAATCTAGGAACACATAAATATATAAGGAGACAAAAGAATAGTTTTATTTGGAATATATAAAAAAAGAAAAAAGAATAGTTTGTTACATATCCCTGGAAATGTAAATGTGTTTGTCATATAGACTAGGATTGGGGCTCCTACGGACCATAACAAAAATATGTACATGAAATAGAATTGTGGAAAGAAGAAGTTGGACACGGTAGAATGTAATACCTGAAAAGTAGAAATGGGAGGATCAATTTTTGGCTATAGATTTCTAGTCAGAAAAGGTGGAATATTTGGATTGATAAAGAAAGGACTATCATTATACACTTACACGCATGGTACATATAAGTAATTTTGGTGTTTGCTTGCTCATGCCTTTTCCTGTTGGTTTTTGTCGGCGGCCCGCTTGAATAACTGGATTGATAAATAGAGGATTTATGCATTTCCCTGTTGGATTTCATCGGCGACCCACTTCAAGTTCTCTTCAATATAGCTTCTCAAGGGGGCGACGTTGATGTCATTGCATATTTTAATGCTGAAAAGTTCATTTTCTAATTCTCTTAGATCAATTGAAAGTTTACACAGAGCTTGATGAATGTCTCCATTCTGTACCGAATACTAGACTAGCTAGTTGTCCACCTCTTCTTCATGGTATTCAAGAATCTTGTAAAAAATTTCTAAAGACAAGGCCTTAAAATTATCAACTTGTTTATCGAAATCTTGCTTGGTTAACGCCAACGAGTTGACGTTTAAGCTGGGGTCCTGGAAGTTGTTTGTCTTTCCTGTTAACTCTGTTTTGGTGAGCTTTGTGAATAACGTTTCTTTCTTTGATATTACTTGCTCACATGATTGGACGATGAGATATAGGTTCTTCACCTTCTCTTTCCAGCATGCTTCTAATTGAGTGAGCCATTTTTTGGACGGGAGATCATGTTGTCTTCTTGTCGTGTCTGGCATGTTTTTGACATGAAAGGAAAAAGGGATGACCATGTGCAAATAGAAAGTTTCTTCAATTTTTTAATCCGTTTGCAGAAGTTGGAGCAAGTTATGTGCCCTGCTCCCCAGGGAATCCATATTCTGTGATGTTTCCTAGGCCTTAGTAATCAATTCCATTCTTTTGTTGATATTTTTCTCCACATATCCTCTACAGGATGCAGGGAAGCTGAAGGAGCCTTTTAGATTTGTTGCAGGGGTGCAGGTAGTCTCATGCATGGCTATCTCCAAAGGACTGCCAAGCAATATCATAGGAAACAAAGCTTCCTCTAATTCCTTAATCTGGTTCTTTGGTCTAGCATTCTCGGCCTCAATGACTCCAACAGAATCATGAAGACCATCTTTGGTTGCCATGTGAAGTTGAGAGATTTTGGACGCTTGCATATTGGCAAGGTCAAGTTCTGAACGATGTTTTCTTTTCTTATTTTTTACATCTCTTTTTTCAATGATTAATTTTTTTTATTCGCTTTCAAAAACAACACTCTGGAATACGAAGGATTCATCTTCGTCAAAAATTTCGGTATCAACCATGTCCATTGAGTAGGCATGGTGAATTGTGTCTCTGGGCTGATCAAGGTTGCAGAATATGCTATTCAGATCAGCATCAAGATCCATATTTTCAGTGTAAATTTCGGGCTGCTCCGCCTCTCCTACAATTATTTTTCCCTTCTTCTGCACGGGAAGCTCGTGAGGAAGATGTTCACTGTATCTCTACAAAACTGTTGTGGAGCTGCTTCCAGTAGTTTATGAAAACGTTGGTTTGCTCCAGACGCTGCTTGAAATGAAGAAATGGAGGGGACAATATAATCCCTCGGAAACATTGGTTCAATGCGTGCGAATGAAAAATTTCCTCATTAATGACAATATATATGCGTGTTGTATGGTGACATTTTAGAAGAAAGCTTAATTATTGCATACTTAGAAGTGCGAAGGTGGCAGTTATGACGAAGACCATTTAAGGATTGGAGGTTTCATGAAGGAACCAAGCTGGCGGCGTGCAAATGACATTCCATGGTATTTGAAATTAAGACTGGGAAGAAATTGGAGGTTTCGTGAAGGAAGTAAGCTAGCGGCGTGCGAATGACATTCCATGGCATTTGAAATTAAGACTGGGAAGGGATAAGAAAAGCCTTCGCAAATATTGCATTAATGGCAGAACTTCTCGAGTCTTGCGCGCATCAATGACGACTTAGACGGTGCCTGCACGATGACCTGTTAGCATTAAAGATTTAGAAACAAGACACACACACACACATATATAAACATTATTTCTTATTATGGACACGTGCGAAGGTGACGGGCACGGGGAAGAGCAAGCAAGGAAGGAATGGGCAAGTCTGAAACTAGTGAGTGTCCAATGGTGAAACAACATGAGTCAGAATTGTTCACTGCAAAACGCGTAAAACGTAAGAGGGCATGATGGTGCAGTTCAGCGGAGGGTTTGTATATTTTGGGAATTACGAGAAAGTCGCTAAGCATGGAAAGTGTGACTTTTTGTAGCCTTTCAGGGAGCATAGAGAAGGGAAGCATGTACAGTCTTTGGATAGCGGGTTCTCGGGCTGGCGGACTCAAAATTGGCTAAGCAAACCAAAGGGCTCGGTCCGACTCCCAGTGCATATTTCATAATTCATGTGCAACACCAACTCTGTGGTTACCAGATCAGTGTGTGTAGAAACGAGACAAAACTAAATATGCACCTTTATAAAATATGGACATGAGATTTTATAGAGCATGTATGGATATCACATATCATACTTGGCAACTTTCTGGATTGTCGGTTCTCGGGCAGGCGGGCTCAAAAAATAGGCCTCTATTGTTCCGTGATCTACAAATAGCACACATAGTTTCGCGATATACAAATTGACAAGCGGACTTGCGAGGTGGCTGAGATTTTATAGACCATGTACAGTTTATGGATCGCGGGTTCTCAGGCTGACGGGGTAAAAAACGGGCCTTTATTGTTTGTTGTCTTACAAATAGCTTATGATAATAAATTGACAAGCGGATTTGCGGGCTGGCCGACTCAACATTTGTTAATTGACAAGCGGATTTGTGGGCTGGTCGGCTCAACATTCTACTTCTACTGATTTCCGCAATATACAAATTGACAGCGGGCTCCCAGAAACGAGCAATACATACCAAATATGCACAGATCCCTTATTCCATACTTAGCCACTTATTTGGATCACGGACTTGCGGGCTGTACATTGGGTTGATTTCCACGATATACAAATTGACACACAGACTCCAGGGCTAGCGGGCTCCCATAAACAATCAATACATACCAAATATGCATAGATCGCTTATTCCATACTTAGCCACTTATTTGGATCGTGGACTTGCATGTTGTACATTGGGCCTCTAATGTTCTGTGTCCTTCAAATAGCACCCATAGTTGGGTGATATACAAATTGACAAGTGGACTTGCGAGCTGGCTGGATCAACATTGCATTTCTGTTGGATGGCAGATGTGTAAGCTGGCGAGCTCTAGGTGCAAAACAAAAATTAAAATTAAAAACATAGTTTCAAACAAGTTTGACAAATACAGACAAAGTAAATGAAAAAATTGTTTATTATGGAACACATGCAGAAAAAGAATGCACCTTTGCATGGATTCCTCTACATCTTTGGGTAGGAGTTCTTTGCGGCGTGTAGTTTTCTTGTCTGTTTCTATCAAGAAAAGTACAAAACAAATGGGATATGAACATAAGTTCAGATGTAAAGAAAAAGGCAAGTACTATGTACATATACTAAAAAAAATAGAATAAGATGAATAGAGTGAGAAATAGTTTTTGGGAGGATGTACCTTTCTTTTTTTTGTTTGCATAATGATATTTTATAATTCAAGTACAACATCGACTGTATGCTCACCAGAACAATATGTGTAGAAATCAGGGAAAATCAAGAAGTTGGATATATATATATATATATATATATATATATATATATATATACAACAAGCTATACAGATATGCTTTGAAACATAGAAATATGAGTTTGCAATATGTTTGATGTATATCTCATAATTCAAGTGCAATACCAATTGTATCGTGATCAGACCAATATGTGTCTAAGATAAACATATTGTATTGAGGAATGGGCACATTGGACCAGACATGGTCAATAAGTGCGTTTTGCAGATGGTCTGTGTTGTTCAAAAGAAAGCATAGACTGTATTTGCACATGTAGTTTTCCAATTCTTTTGTTCTGCCACTATTTTGTAGCATGTCAATATTGAAGTCTCCTACAAGTACAATGGGTCCGTTCAGATGGAAATGACCCAATGCATTAGAAATAACATCTACTATGTTGGATAATGTTGCATGGGGAGCAACATATAGATTCAATATTGCAACTTATGTTTCATGGAAAGAAAAAATTGCAAACACCAGTTCAACATTCTTTTCTTTGATATGTATATGGTCCAAATTGGTACATGTTTTTTCACCAGTATCATCACCCCATGTGTAATGTAACTTGATATGCAATTGTGATTTGGGAATTGTTTGTTCTGCATGCATAATGCCATGTGTGTTTCCTGCAAGCACATAATATCGAATTGCATTATATCATAGTCATTCAGTATATCATCCATGTGTGCATTTAAGTTGCGTGTGTTAAGCGAGAGAATTGATACAGATGAATTTGTTTGTATGGATTGGTAATCATAGTGCAGTTGCCATTTTGCGGTGGTCCCGAGTCATTCCATTTCAATATCAACTTTCTGTTTCACTTAAAGTTATCTTTTGTGAGAGGACTTAGTAAATACAAGGAGTCTATGCTTCTGACACGGGACAATGTTGTGTATACAAGTCCATGTATCTGAATTCCAGTAGGCTGAAATGCAACATTATCAAGTGTTAGTCCTTGTGATCTGTGGACTGTATGTGCACATGCAAGTTTAATCGGAAACTGTTTTCGAATCTTCAGTCGACTTGTCTTTGCTGATGTCGATACTGGCTTCGATATTCGCAAAATAGGTGTCCAATCGCTTCCAGTGTTTGAATTATATAGATAAGACAACTTGTTTTCTTGTCGCTTGCCTATATGCGGTTCATGGAACTTAATCCAAAGGACATCGACTTTCTCTGTCTTCGTATAGCCTTTGAGTATTCCATCTGCACCATTCACCAAGTCATCCTGTGAATCATAGTTACAGGCATATATTTCAACCAACATTTCTAATTTGAGGACAAGTTGCAAAGGTAAAGTGACTGAATGTTCATGATGTGGCACATTTCCATGGTTGTCTTCTTCCAGGTCAATCGAATTGATGATGATATCATCGCCAGGCATGAGCGACAACATGTGGTTGTTATGCATTGCAACATCCTTATTTTTGTAGAACAGGTGAGGGAATGTTGGGTCTATTGGTGCAGGCCGTAAGCACCTCGAATTGATATAGGTCAAGTCATCATATGTTTGGTTGTTTGTGCGCATTCTATTCAGAATTGCAATGAATGTTTCGTCTGTTTGGCGCATTGTGGTATGCAACTCAAAGCATTTAATATTGTCTCTCCATAAGTCATGGGTGATTGTTTCCATGTTAACGATAGGTTGTTCAAATATCAAAGAATCTTGGATGGGTTTTGCTTGGTAAAGATCCCCACAGAATATCATGTCAATGTTTCCAAAGTATTTCATGTGCACATGTTTTATGCTTCTTAGTCGATTGTCAATGGAATACAAGAACCGACTCCCAATCAAAGATGCTTCATCTACAAAGACAAGTTGGAGTTCCTCATAAAGCTTAGATAATGTATCCAACATTTCCTTGCTAAGTGGAAGGAACTGTGACTTGTTAAAAGGCATTAAAAATGCAGAGTGGATTGTTGTTCCACCAACATTGTATGTAACTTTTCTTGTGTATGCAACTATTAGGCACTTGAGTTCATAGGATCAGAGGAATTGTTTGAATCATAGATTCGTATAAGCATTTGGAACAGTGCTTTCGTTGTGAATGTCTTGCTTGTTCCTGCTCCGCCTGTAAGGAACAAGTGCACAAGACTGTTCATGTTCAAGCATTTTTTAAGAGCAATGTCCTTTAGAATTGCTTGTTGTTTGCGATTCAACAGACGTCTTATTCTGTGGTATTCATTATTTTCAATTAGGAAATGATGTTTTGTAACTTGAAAACCAAGATTGATACATTTTTCACTTCCAACCGCTGGAGGAAGAGCCAAATCCGCTTGTAATCCATAGGACTCGGAAGGAGTTCTGGTTGTTTTTCAGTTTCTGAATGTCTCATCATGTTCGCCAGGGTTTTTTAGGTCATTAAGTGCAACTTCTAGATCACCCCGTGTTGGATTAACATTGTAGGTAAATCTAGCTTCATTGATGTGCACTATAGTCTCAGACGCAACATACGCACCCTCCCATGTAGGGAAGTTATGTTTTAATGTCTCTTTGTTTTCATCAAACGGAATGTACAACAACAATTTTTCTCTACAATAGTTTTCATAGTCACAATGTTTATTGTATTTGACAAACCGTATCATAGAGGGTTTTTTTCTTTTTGATATGGGTGCACCATTTTTTTGTAATGCGATACGAATTCTGCTAAGCAGATATGCCTAATATGAGATGGACGTTGGACGTAATAATCAATAATAGAGCAACATAGCACGTCTTCTGAATTGTCAGGCTCTTGTTGTAGCAAAACCGGTGGTTTAAGCACAAATGTGTGTTTTTCAAGTGGAGATGTGTTTATGAAGACACATTTTCTTGAACTAAAAGTGAGGGGCAAGGAAAGTGCAATGTGAACTGCTTGCCGAGCAGACATTTGTTCAAGATTAAACAATGTATTGCCAAGTGTGTGTATCATTTGTATGGCATCAATATGACTTCTTTCATGTTCTTTGCATATTCTTTTGAATGCACTTGTCATAGATTTGTCAATCTTCATCATATACGAGGTACAATACGATGTTGCAACGTATGCATTGAGCACGTACTGCGCATCTATATTTGCTTTCCACATAACTGACATGTCCTTGGAGAAACTGTTGTTCCAAATATGGGAGAGTTTTTGTTTAAGGAAAAGTGTTGGTTGCCTAAGCGTACATTGTATGGCTTGGATGTACTCATCTTCTGATAGATTTACTTGTGTCAAGAAGGCATCAAAGCTCATCAGCTCGTCAAATTCTCCTTGTTCTAGAAATGTGAACAAGGATTTAGATTTATCAACAACAACATTGTCCTCTAAACTAACTGACTCTATGATTCTTGTACCTCTCATTGGCGGCACACGAAAGTTGTATCTGCAATGCGAGTTTTTTCGTTTTCTACAACTTCTTGTATGGTAATGTCTATGGACTTTCGCAAGTTCTGGATCCAAATGATCTGTGTTGCATGTTATGTATTTATCCACAAATTGTTCGATCTCTAAATTGTTATCATCTCCATAGACTGGTGCACCCTCTATCCACAACAGTGCGTGGTCATGTTCATTTCCCCTATTCTGGAATTCAGTCACAAAAAAGTAGTCCGATATTTTTCCGAAAAACATTTCATCATGGCATATCAATTGTCTCAAAGCATTTATTCTATGTCTATAGTAGCGAGTACATGTCACTGGGTCTTTTCTTATGAGGTAGTCAATGTCATTATTTTCCAGTGTATTGGTTTATTTTTCACGTTTCCTGTTCTTATGCAGGTCAGATACGACAGCCACCAATGGATCCCAACAATGCTCTACACTTGTAAATGTGATGAAAAATGTTGGCGAGCCCAATTGCTGGATCATTGCAAAAATATATTTTTTTGTTTTGTTGCAAATAGTCATGAGAGGTGCGAATGTTTTTAAAATCTATGTATCCAATATCAGATTTCAGAATTTTTTCTAGGTTTACTTTGTACTTCACATCCTTGGCCAACAACTTTCTTCCTTGTAATTGGTCTTTTTTTATTCGGACCCACATGCAGGACATAACTTGCTCTATTATTATGCACATTGTTTTGAAAAACAAATTTGTTATGTGACAGGAGAAGTAACCGCTTGAATGTAGCAGCTCCATAGAAGAGTGTTGGAAAGTTCATTTCCTCAACGAATTTGTCCTTGAATATTCCAAGTGGACGCTGCCCCTCGGCAGGTGCAATTTCGACAATTTTGTCTTGCAAGTCACGAATTCACTATGAATCAGTGAATCCATGCACCAATGTTTCAGTAGGTGTTTCATTCTCCGATTCATCACTTGTATCAAATTCACTAGGATTTTCGAGAGTGTTTGCAGAGTTGCCATCCTCTTCTGCAAGAACATTGTGCAGTTGCCATTTATACAAATGTTCTCTGCTTTGTACAGGGCCCTGGAACATAATTTCTTTAATGCTTTCATAACAACATGCACACACACTTTGTCTGTCTGATATGCATTTTTGTATCGCAAGCGTCTTTTCAGAGCCACAACAATTGCCATTGTATTGTTGATGAATTGTGGCAACACTTTTTGCACAACATCTAGTTGAACATGCACATTAATAATTGATCCCGTTAAGCCCATCTGGGGTCGTTTATAGCCCCAAGGTCTGATTTGAGCAAATGCAATTCATAGAGACACAAGTCTCTCCTCAAGTTCCTTAAGTGCACTTACATCTGGTAGTGGTGTATTACATCTTATTTGGTCAGGGGTTGCAAACTGTGGCAGTTTTCCATTTTCAAGCGATCGTTTGCATGGAAGACAAACTTTCCCATTGGAAAATGGTTTATCGTGCGCTGTCAAGCGGAGGTATTCTGCTTGCAAATCAGGCGTGAAAGGCTTATTGTTTTTTGAAAAATTCAATTCTTCACAAATTGCAATGGAAGGAGTGTCTTTCATTTGTTTCATGTAGATCTGTCTTGCATTTTTCTTTCGCAGGGAAGTATGGGCAGAAATTTTTTCCTGGTTTTCATTGCTAGTACTGCATGGTGTTGCTTCTAGACCACGAACTGTCACAGTTGCATGACCATTCTGAGATATGCGATCGTACCTGTTTATGTTCTGTTATGCACAAACAAATTTCTTTACATTGTGATATGTGAGTTTCTCTCTAAAAGGAAGCGTAGCAATGTATTTTTTTCTCTTGCGAATGACCTTTTTCAAGTTGTGGTAACTTACTCTACGTTTCTTGCCCAAATGCATGATGAGCTGATGGAAACTGGGATGAATTTCACTCTCACTCAGCTTCTCATAAACTACTTTGCGTTTTTTGTTTAACGCCTCTATGGCCTTATCACAACTCGGACGAATTTGTCGCATAACTTTTTTCAAATTGTGATAACTTACTCTACGTTTTTTGTTTAAGCCCTCTATGGCCTCATCACAACTGTCATGAATTTTACGCATGGATTTTTTGTTCAAGCCCTGTATGCCCATATCGCAACCGGGAGGAGTCTCATTCTCATTAAAAAGCAATCGACGTGTATGCAGATTCGATGTCGTTTCGGTGGCATGGACATTCAACATTGAACTAATGATATGTCCAAGCAAAGGTTCATAATGGATATGTGTTGTATCTGTTTTCAACGAGAGGATGTCAATTGTTCGATCGTAATTTGAATTAGTAAACCAAGAATGGACAGTGCCATCTGCCAAGGCCGACCAGACCTGGATTTTCACCCTGAATATCATAGACAACCATTGCAAACAGAATATGCAACCCTCCACATTCCCTTTTTCATATGGAAGCGCCATGTTCACAAGGTATTCCTACCAAGTTCCAACTGCCGGGATATTTTCTAGGAGATATGGGCAAAGGTGCTGATGCAAGCACCTAAAATCCTGTTGGTTGCCGCCTATAATCGCATTGCAAAAGGACTGTACAGTGTAAAGCCACAGCGACTGAACATCGAACTTCGCTGCCACCAAACAACAAATTGCATTGAACAGACTATCTCCATAGCTAGACACAACATTTGTTGCCAGTTGTAAACCATGGCAATCTATGCGATGCAAAATCCATTTCCATTGCGATTCAAGGTCTTTGCAAATAACAGACAAGTAAATACGAGGCCCTTCTTTATTGTATATGGACATTTTTCTGTACAGTAGTGGTTCATAATGACCATTGATGGCATTGGCATCATGGAACAAAATGCAATATGGATTGTCAAATGCAATTTTGTTGAATAGTAGATATCTTGTTTTTCCTGTCAATGACCATATTTGAATTGATATATTCATCCAGTTAGACAACCACTGTATACAAAATGTATCTCCCCAAAGTCCCCTCTCATGTGTAGGCAAAATTGGAGATGCAGACAACCACATCTTTGAAAAATACGTAGCGACATCATGTATTCCATGCAATTGCCGAAGAAAATAAGATTCCAGTTTGTATTCACAGGACTCCAAAGTCTCAACATCGCCATTTTAAAAACAGGTCAAGAAATAATTTATCAATCCATTGCGCATCTTGATCGACGAATACCTGAAATGCAATAGAACCTGGAATGTATCGAAAAGACAATCCCCAACAATATAGGAGAATGCATCCAATCTAAAAAGTCCATTGCTATGCAAAACTACGTCAATGTTGTCATGTATAATGGACTCTGTATCTATTTCATACGACTCAACATCTATTACTTCTTTCATCTCTTGAACTGTGATTTTGAAGCTGTTCGCTACATACTTTCAGTTTCTATGAAAACAGAGAAAAGGAGGGGAAAAAAAATAAAAGGTAGCAAAAAAAAGAGGAAAGCAAAATAGGGTACCAATCCCCGTATGTATCTTTCAACCTTCTTCTTCTCAACTTCAATCCCCCCCTAGTCCCCATAGCAGATGAGAAGAAAATAAACCCACACTGGAAACTGAACCAAACAGAAGAAATAACGCAAATAAATAAAACCATAACTTTACCCAGTAGAAAGAGAACATGCAGACACAGTTTTTCGACCCACAGAATAAAAGCATTCCCTGTGTCTACACCCCCCTCTGCATTGCAATTTTCGAAAAAGCTATGGATGTCGCAGCCGACATACGAAGACGCATGGTTTCCAAGAACACAAATTAAGAGCACATGCAAAGATGGTCTGCAACAAAATTTGGAGGCAGTGACTCCCACCATTGAAAAACAACAATAACAAGGAAACTTACCCGTCAACGAAGGATGACAAGAACTCAACCCCAAAAACTGGAAACCGCAACAACAGGTCCAACAACTTGCAAAGTTGAAGAACAACAAACCAGTGAACAACCACAAAGAGGTTGAACTGTAACTGCAGGACCTCAACTTTGCAAAGTTGAATCAAACAAGAACCAGAATCATCGAACGAAGCAACGAACAAGGATCGACCACTGGAGTAGCGATGTCGACCATGAACGAAACTGTATTGCAACGCATCTGTATAATAAACATTTAAGACTCGCAGAGCTGTTAGGTAAACATTTAAGACTGTCAGGACCGTCGAAGGGTGTAGCCCTGTGCAAGCATTTAAGAAAAAATGCAGCGTGGCAGGCATGTTCTCTCGAAACACGCAACAATTAAGAAAAAATCACACATAGTAATATGGTAGAGAATGTATTCTACCCAGCAGAAAATGCTAAAGGAAACATTCGAAATAATGTTAGCATTAATCCACCTTCGACCAATGCATAATAAAATATATGAATCAAAAATACCATATACGATCAAATACTTTGGATATGCCAACATATTTAACATTGAGAATAGCAAAGCCAGCAATAAGACCTCCAATCCGTTGTCCAATCAGATCTTGACAAACATGATACTTTCTATTATATAAAAATCGATGTTTTCACTTCCCTTCTCCAACAATAGATAATATAGAAATATTTCTGGTCGATGCACAATCTAATACCAGGTCAATGATTTATTGATTGCTATAATCCCAAAGACTAATAATAAGATGAATATATAATCTAGAATAAAAAAGATGCATAACTAAAAAAATATATTAAATTTCATTTAAAAAAAAAAAAAAAAAAAAAATATTTTCTTCCAATTCATTTACATCTACACAAACTAAACTAAAAAAATATTAAATTTCAGCATTTTTTTTTTTTTTTTCTTCCCATTCATTTACGCATAAACTATCCTACCTAAATTTATTTTTGATCCCTGTAATTACTTATTAATAAAACGGCTGAAGATAAATCTCGAGACCATTTACAAATTAAAGCTCGTTATGCAAACAAATCCATTTGCCAACAATTCCCCAAAGTTGGAAGTGGAATCCTCGAACAAATCCATTTGCCCTTTCAGCTTTTGATAGAAGCTTGGTATCAGTCTATCCATGCAGTCACAGTTTTCTGTTATTCAATCGAAATGTATGTGAATCCAGTCATACACTAGTGCGCGTTATCTAGCTTTTTAATCCATTCGATCGGCCAGAAATGGCCGCTCTCGGACATTACCAACCATTTGCGCAACAATGCTCTCTATCTCACACGGTTCTGACGCACAGAGCACCTGCGGATATCGTAAACTATCGTCATTTTGCATTCATATTGCATCCCAACCGGTGGCTCTGCCGTCTACCTCAAAATACTTGCTTTACATT
>ML790223.1:134289-158899 GCA_009831015.1 Picea engelmannii
CTGAAATTGATAAATGCATTAAACAAGCAAAAGGAAAGGAAAATTACATTAAAAAGTGCTCGTCGCTCCTACACCCTAATCCAACGCTATATAATGATGCCCCTTCCCCCTCTATTTGCATGTGGTTGATCAAGAGAACATTTTTCATTTGAATTTCTATTTAACTTTTAGTATTAAACTCATAAAGTTTAATTTTTTAATTCTTGACAATCATGGAAATTGATTGGACAATAAGGTCATTTTTCCCATCCATTATTTTGGTATTGCATTGAATCTAAATCTGTTGTAAAAGCTGTTGCTCAAAACATGGGTTTTGTATGATGGGTTTCGATTTAGATTTTTGGTGATTTAAATATTGTATTTTCAACAACAAGGTTACAACTTACAACAAACAAAGCTTCCATGTCAAAAAAACAAGAAATGCAACATTTCAAAGCGCTGATCCTTGTGGTTACTGCTCTTGTTCTTCTCATTTTTGTGGTCATCTTAGCTTTTAAATATTGTACACAGGTTTCCAGGAGTCATTAAATTACAGTGCTTCCACCATCCCAACCTCAAGCATTGTGAAAACAATCAGATAGTAGTGACTTCGATTGGGTACTAAATGTTTGAATAAATTCCTATTCAATCACCTTCTTAATTTGAAATATGAATCTAATCTCTTTACAGAACCAAAGTGCTTTATAGTGGTTTTCAACACAACCATAAAAATCTGCAAAACCTATTTAGAAGGGAATGCCTTTTATGTTTTAACATAATTGTCATTAATACGAGGAAGAAAAATTGCTATAGAGACAATTCTCACTTAAGTTTTCTAAAGCTAAACTGTATTTTGCTCTTGTCTAGCCGCCAATAATGGAATGTCACTTGGCCCTTTTTTAAATTGCTCGAGTTTTTTCAGAAATGGCAAGTGTAAGGGCTGTGCATAATACTGTATATTATAGCTTGTTATGCTTACAAGCTTGAAGCAACTGCAAATGTTTATGGTGAATTTTAATATTTTTCCATATATATATATATATATTTATATATATACTTATTGCTGTCCCCAACCCGTCGTTCCCTGAAAAACTTGGGGGTGTGCTCTAGCCGTCCCGGGGATGCATGCTCCCGTCCCCGCCGTTCCCTCGTCCCGAAAACCAATTCAACATAGATTTATAACCTTTAGCAAAAATATCAATTAGTCCTCAAGTAATATGAACTTGGGCCTAAATTGTCTTTTATGCTGTGTTTGACAAAATAAATAAACAAATGTTTGCAACAAAAATTTATAACAAATTTAATGAACAATCATGAAACAAAATCTGAAATAAAGATTACACATGTAGTCCAAAACCATCAATGATTTTACTAATTCAGTTCTGAATTACAGCCAAAAACATTCCTTTTCATTCCCATAATAAGACTTAGAAGTCAGAGTTGGAATGTTACATCATACAGAGACGACTGGTGTATTCTAAGTAAAACCAAGACTAAGAAAAATTGGATCAACAAGCCACAATATGCCACTGTCTTGACTCTGCAAACAATTCCTAATTAGCACTGAAAATTAATTTAGAAATCCAATAAGAATTTACAGATTATCAAAAACAAATGATCAACCTTCTAAAGCATGTCAACAATCTATGCTTTTTGGTCCTTCTTATTGTCAGCTTCATTAAGACCCTGCTGTCAACAAGACATTTTTAGCTTTTAAGTGATTCATAAATGAATGGAGTAGTAATATGATCTCACTTTAGAGCAAGAACAAACCTTATTAGAGTTTGTGCTTCTATCTCTCTCCATTGCTTGTCCCTCAAGTCCTCCTTTTATTCTCCAAAAGTAGTTTTGGGTAGTTTCAATTACTTTCAGTTAAGTTACTTAAGTAACTTTCAGTTAGATAGGGACAACTCATAAATAAATATTAATAAATAATGATAAGGGTATAATAAATAAATATTAACTAATAGGTGGGGACCCCTATGTATCCTTATTTTATCACCTTGTTTCTCTATAAATAAATATGCACTCCATGTCATTCAAAATTTCACAACATATAAATGTCCAATCAATCCACAATAAAGTATTCCAAAGAACACTTGTGGCTGTCCAAATATCGAATATATATATATGCCAAAAAATAATAAGGCATTCTGCTGTCCAAAAATAGTTGTTGTTCAAAATATCTCATGTCCTAAATTAAGTGAAGTCTGTACCAATAGTCAAATTAAACTAAAAACGACAAAATAAAAAATCATACTTTTTATGTGAGGCAGTTTGCCTATGTCCACTATCTTTAGAATCTACCACTTTGAGAACCTGTGAATCTGCTTTGACATGTATCTTACCTTTGATTGATGATGCCTCTGGGTGCATGTCTCCAAAAGAGATATGTTTGTCTTCATGTCTAGGGTGTTGGGAATGAGAGGTTATTGAATGTGAGGATGTCTCATATTTGCAGACTAAGCAGAATTGTCCAGTTGTATTTCTTTACTAGGTTCAGGGTCTTGTGAAATGGACTTGAGTCTTTTTAGGGGTTGAGTTGAATGAGCATGTGATGTTACTGATGCAATGTGTTGAGCTGGCTGCTTCAGAGGAGGAGGTAATGGAAAAGACACAGTGGGCCATCCATCAAAATGAGCTTGGGGAGGATGCACAACATCATTCCAACTATCATTGACTGGAGCTTTTGGTGGCAAGGATACATGTGGTTGCACTGGTATGTTAGAAATGTTAGGGTGAGGATGCAATGGTGATCGTTCAGGTGAAGGAGGAGGTCGGAAGGCTCTTTGCCCAGCTAGGTTCAAGAAACCTGTCTGTAAAAGTTGATTGAACTCTTCAGAGTCCACATCAAAGTGAATGGAGAATCGTAACCTTTTGTTTCCTCTTTGCCAAAAATCATTTGGCCTCCTTTCTCTGTTTCCTCTGCCTCTATTTCCTCCACCATAGTTGCCTCTACTGAAAAAGCTCATCTAAAACCATGATAATCCAATTAGCATAATAGTAAAGCGACAGTAAGATAGAACATCTAATACAATTTATCTAAATGATTAGATTGGCTCTAACCTGACACAACCATAAAACATAAATGGGAAATGAAAAGGGATAAATTGAATCAGAGACATAAGCATAATATTCATCAAACATATCCAATATACAAGTCTCCAATCCATGAATGTTTGATCATTATCAAAAGAAATCTGCGCATCGTTTATTCACAAATCCATAACAAATATCTGCCAGCCAATAAAATTCTATCATATTGAACATAACCAACCATTTTCTTTTATCATATAAGCAGGACTAAATGGAGAAGGGAAATAAATGATAGGGAGTCCAAGAAATAATTTTATGTATAGTGAAATTGATCAAGGTGTTAGATTTTAGGGAAAAATAGAAAACAGTGATATCCTTTTTCAAATTCTGTTCACTAATACAAATATAGATCAACACTTAAAACATTTAACCGAAGCAGAATAAATATAGACAGTTAGATTTAAACATGTGGAAACAAATTTTCTGAATGCAGATGTTAAACAAAATAATTCTTAACTTACCTCCAACCAATGAATGATGTACCTGTCACATGTAGATGTTGTCCCCTTTATTATGCTCAGAAATTAGCTTAAAGTCATGGATCAAACTCAAGGGTTGTGATCATCTATCATGATATTAGGTAGATTGTTTTGCCAAGGAGGACTACATATAGAGGTGATGCAAACACCCACAACAAACTGTTCGAAACTGAACTGTAGTACACTACAACAACAAACCCCTTCAAGCCAAAGAAGGTACCAACAAAATAGAAAGAGCAAATAGAAACCCTTTAAGTGGGAATGCACCAACAAATAGGGACAACAAAGAGAAACCCTTCAAGAGGGAATACACCAACAAATAAAGGAGGAGGAAGAAAAGGTTGCCTAGAAGTCAGTGGCACCTATACACAGTGGCAGCAAGGAGATGGGAGGCCACTGTACCTTCACAACAACCAACAACAAACAAATGAAGGGGCCAAGAGAAGGCAACGACACACACATCAATACTAGGAGAGTCCGTGGCTCCAACACCCAGCCAAGGAGAAGTCCACGACATGCAGAGGAAGGTCCACGACAGTCAAGGGAAGACCCACAACAGTCAAGGAGAGGTTCACGACATGGACATACAGCCAAGGAGAGGACTGTAGTATCTCCTTAATCAACAGACAAAAGACTGAATTGAAGCTCCCAGCCTAGTGTCCAAATAAAACCTCAAATTTGAAATAGAATGTTCACAAGAGAAACCGTATCACAACCAAGAAAAACAAACTGAGGTAGCCGCAGCAAAATCAGACAAGGAAGAATGAGGAGAGTGTGTAAATGAGAGAGGGGTAGGCTCTTATTTATATCTTAGGTGGGTAGGTTAGGGTTTTCTATTTTAACCCTATCTTTAGGATTAAGTCAAACCCTAATAGAAATAAAATAAATAAAATATAATAATTAATTAATATTTTTAATTAATAAAAATATTAATTCAAAGTCAATTAAGTCGAAGTGACTTATAAAACCCAACACTACATTAAACAAGGAGGGAAACAAAAACAAGAAAGGGGGGAATACAAGACAAGGTCAAGGGGTTCCTCTTCAATGGCAAAACATGTCCATATAAGTCTCATGATGGCTTATAAACTTTTATCATCACTGCATAAGGGGAAACATCCATGATGTGGTCATGTCCATCTTCATGGCTTCTCCTAGGTCTCATGGACCATCCCGGGAGAGAGGAAGAAGATCACACATCATCACATCTTGGTACACAACCAAGAACTACCTGGTCCAAGACCAGGGTACCTCAGAACACATCTGGGGCCCTAGAACATATCTAGGGTCTTTCATCCACCAAGGTACAAGACCAAGGATCAACCCAAGCGTTTAAGCAAGGATTCCCTGGAACATATCCAGGGGCCTTAGAACACATCTAGGGACTTACATCATCAACCACCAAGGAACACATCCAAGCATCGAGCAGGGATTCCCTGGAACACATCCAGGGGCTCTAGAACACATCTAGGGACTTACATCATCAACCACCAAGGAACACATCCAAGGATCAATCCAAGCACCGAGCAAGGATTCCCTGGAACACATCTAGGGGCCTTAGAACACATCTAAGGACTTACTGCTTGGTCCTTGACCAAGAACCCCAACAATATACTGGGGGCCTGTTATTGCACAGTTTGTACTTAGAAGTAAAGGAAAGGTGAAAGAAAGGCAAACTGGAGATTATCCTACCACTGTCACTTCGATAGGATAACTCTTTCTGTTTAGGGTGGTAGGCCCAGGGGAGACATCCCCGATGACCTAGGGTTTTGAGAAGGCAAAGGCTTATAGCTAAGTAAAAGTTTCCCCCTCACAAGTCACCACCGATCAGAAAGTCCGGCTAAACAACCAATAAAGATAATGATAACCAGAAGTGTACCTGCCTAGAACAAAGCAACAAGAAAACTATATATTTGCAAGATCACTTGCTGGTTAGTACTTCATATAATCAAGGACTTTCTGATATAAAGCAATTGATCGATAATATTGATGAAGCAAATCAATGATGTACAATAACAATAATCACAATATGTCACTTCACAATAAATGCTTAAGAAGAAGCTTCACAATGAGCAAGAACAATTTATCATCAATGTTACAATACCAACATTCATTAGAAGCAACGCACTTAGCCAATCTTTCAATTGCTTATAAAAGGATTAAATGCTGCAAAGTATAATTATAATCAAATGGATAAATGGCAACAATAGGGTTAGTAGGTTAGGGTTAGAAGGTGTTAGTAGTTGTTCAAAGATTTTGGAAGTTTTGATAAAAAATACTCAAGTAAAAGGTCTTAGACTAGTGCAATCATAGGGCAAATGGAGTCAAAATAATGGCAAAAGTTGAAGGAACTAAATGATAATACTAGGGCTAAAGACAAAATGTTTTGATGGTGAAGTGTTGTTGAGCCAAGGCTTCAACCATCAAACCCTGGGGGAAAACGACTCACTAAGGTGTACTAACCCTAGGCCTTAGTGCGTTTTCCTCCTTCTTTAGCTCAATGACAAGATAAAAACGGCTAGCATGAAGAGTAAATGGTAGGGTGTTGCAATGGCAAGGCCCTAGCAATATCTTCAATAAATAAAATGGCTCCTTGGCATAACCTAGTAGGGACTTAAAATAAGGACATCAACATGTGCTTATTTCCTAGGGTTTAATCCAACAATTTCATTAACAAAATGCAAGTAAAAATACCATAACCATTCAAGTAAAGGAAGTATTGCAGAAATTCACTTACATTCACAAAGTATCATCAATGCTAAACCCTAGTTGTAAACCTTCCACCAAGAAAATGCTAAAAATAGCCAAAATAAGCCTCCTTCAACAAGTGCGCACTAGTAATTTAAGCCAAAACCCTAAAGGAGGGCGTAAATTTCAGACCTCACACAAGTGTGAGTGAAAGATGATGAACAAAAGCGAGTTTTAGCTCTCTTATTTATACAATAGCAATGACCTAAATTAATTTTTAGGTCACAAAAGGCCGACATGGCCAAAAATACATAATAATACTGTTTTACATTAAATGTTAAAATCAAACCCTAAATCAAGCAAAAATGAGGACGTCATGCCCTTTTAGGGTGACATTAGCCCTTTTTAGGGCAACGTTGACCTCCTTGAGCAAAACGTTAGGCCCCCTTGGGCCTCCGGAAGTTGCCACACGTGCCACAACTGCCTCCCAACACCTCCACAAGCGCTGGATGACGTCATGAGTGTCCTGGGTGACGTCATGGGCCTTCCAAGGCCAACGTCCTGGTGGAAAGGGCACAACCCCCCTGGGTATAGGTCTGCTAAGTTGCCTCTGGTGGAACGTCCTCCTCTTCCCCGGTGCAAACCCTCTGACCTGTCTCTGCCCGTTCCTGGGGTCTCAACATCCATTTGATGGGCTTTCAACCCCATGGAGGTCCGAACTAATCATCTCCCCATGTGTACCTGTCCATAATGGTACCTGTCCGTCGGGTATGGTCCTGCACATCAACAGATACGCCCTCCATAGGCTCATAAGTCACAGGGATCATAGCAATGTCAATCACATCTAATCATCAATTTTATTAAACATGTGCATAAAACCCCATTTACTCAGTCAAGTGCTCAAAGACATTATAAATCTGCAAGCCAAGTTTGGAGGAAGTGACAGGGCGTCCTATTGGGCAAATGCTCACTGGATGTGGGGTGTTTCTGGGAGAAATCAAATCCAAGCCATGTGAGTGGATGAGGTGGTAAGGGATGTCTAGACAAGGGGTGCAATGATAGCAGGGAAATGCATGGCTTACCTGTGGGTGCCTCTATAGAGGGTGAGTTGCACCTGTCATGTATGCACATGTTTCCAAGCCCATTCATGCCTTTTATCTTTATTCTTTATTGCTTTTCCTTTCAAGAAGCTAATCAGGGGACACTGCCTTGGCGTGGTGAACAGTGGTGACAATGTTACCCACAAACACTTTCACAGAAATGAGAAGGCTAGCTCTTGATGAGACCCCCTTTCTCTTGGCTATGCCACCAAGAGCCACTACCCTGGCGTGGTAATCAGCTGCTAGTAGTGTCATACTGCTAGATCCCCATGGACCTAATAGACTAGTTCGTGATGAGACCCCCTATCCTCTGACTAGGTCTTGTTTTATTATTTTTCATGGGTCCCTCTGTTTCTTGTTGAGAAGCCTTTTATTGCTTTCTCGGGGATCCCTGGGCAAAGCATCTTGAGGTTTTATTTTAGGCTTTTATCTTTTGCCAACTGCTTTTACCCTCTGGGCCTTTAGCCCCTTCTTCCCACAAGGCAAGGTGCAACCCTTAAATATTTGGCCAACCCAATGCCCGGACCGGTGTAATGGGATGGATGAGCGAGAGAAAGATGGAAAGTGGTAAGTATGGTGGGAGCGAATGATGGCTTTTCATGAATCCCCCTAGTGGCAACTCAAAACCTTTGGGCACAAGCTTACTAGGGCATCCCGTCATTCCCCCCAGGTATGGTCAAGTGGATAGGCATAAGATCTAAGCACCTATTAGAAACAAAAAGAATCAAATGCACATATTCAAAGGTTTTGAGGATCAGAGTGACACATACCATGATACCCGGACTCATTACCTCATGGAGCAAGATCCACTTTTGCTACAGGACCAGGTCGAGGTGATGGATGCTGCTGCTGCTGACAAAGTGGGGGCGCTGAAGAAGAGAAAAGATGGGCGCTGAAGAAGAGAAAAGATGGGCCCTCTAGGGCCATGCTTAAGTCGATCTGGCTTTTGATACTCCTTGTCTAGGACCTGTGAGCCTCGAGACATAATCTCTTTAGTTATCCCTAAACTGGGGGATAACAGGGCCCTCACTAGGGTCTTTTGCCATGGCTCTAATTGCTTGGTCCCAAACCAAGAAACCCTAGGAGTGCACTGGGGGCCCTAGATCTCAGCTAGGGTCTTAGCTATCCTCTGGAGAATGGCTCTTGCAGGTCCACTAATTTCAACAAAAGTGAGCTTATATAATAATCACATTCCATTTTTCATAAACTTCAACATGCTACCATTTCATATTTTTATTGCCTTGGTTTTTCAAACATTATAGGGATGCTCCCAAGTTGAAAACCGATCACGCATAACTGATAGAACAAAGTTTCTATTTCTTAAATTACATAGACATGGAGTAAATGAGAACAAAGAATTAATGAGTGGGATTTGAGGAATAATTTATGAAAAATGAAATCGATGAAGGAAATTGGAGTCTACGCAATTATCCTTTTGTTTTACATTACCCTCTTATCAACAAGAACCCTTGAAAGTAGTGATTTCATAACATGGTCATCATTATGCATTTACAAAAATTGAAAAATCAAATTTCTCTTCCCATCATTCTCACAATGCTTCATATCAACGTTATCAACCATCATAATAACAAAACATGTTGACCATGTTGTTATCCATTTCTGATTGAAAACCACAATCAAAACACTTAATAAAATGTGGATATATCAAAGCAAAGCATTGTCAAGCATATAACTCGTATGAGACTTAGGGTTTGAGTCTTTTGTTTGTTTGGTAAGGGTTTCGAAACCAACCGCTGGGGTATATCCATTGATAGATAAAACTACTTCGAAAAATATTGTAGAGAGGTCGGGTTCATCACCTAAGCCTTTTTCTTTTGAACTTTTCTTTAAAATTCAAACTAGGTTTTGAAAAAAAAGAACCCATGAGCTAGGAAATGAGACTGGTATCATGGTACTGGCCATATGCAAACAACTCAAACTAGCTTACGAACTGGGTTAGGTTTACAAATTTCAAAGACCAGGTTCTGGTTCAACTGAAACAAACAAAATACTCAAGGGTAAAACAAAGGCATTATTCAACAAATTTCTCTTTCTATGAGAAGAGAAGACTTTATATAATCAGAGAACTTGAAACCCGAAACATTTATGGTGCAAATGGCTATTAAGCTAGACCCATATCACAAATATCCTTTGAACAATCCCAACAAGCCAGTGCTGTGTAAAGATGGTAGATATCACTCGACATTCTTCATAGGTGTCGAGTTCAAACCTCATATGAAAACAAAGACTGTAACCTAAATCTTTCAGGACACAAAACAAAATGGAAAGTGGGATAATGAAAGAAGTGAGTGCAACTCAGAACCCTTTTATTTTCTGTACAATAAAATGATAAGAGGGGGAAGAAAACATTCATGCAACAGTAATGCCAAACCCAAGCCAATAGTAAGAATTTAACGACAAATGTTTACTACTAGATGTAAAATGAATTGAAACCCCATACCTTTGCAAAATGGCACCTTATAGACCCGGATTGAAGGGAATTTGTTACCAAAAACTGTCGGGTTCGAGATCTATGAATCAATTCGTTACCATAGCAGAGAAAACCAAAGAACTCAGGTGCATAATGCCAAAACTAAAATGAACCGAGGGTGACAAAACCCGCTTAGTGGTGCATTGAATGCACATAAATCACCACTATGTTTCCAATACTATTGAACAATAAAATCTTTGCCAACTCAATACAACTTTCTAATACAACCAACACAGCAACCAATCGCACCATGCCTCTTGGGCAAGGGACCACACGCCATGTCAGCTGGTATAAATGTTGGTGGCTAAAAAATTATGGTCAAGTTCCATCACATTAAACCAACATTCAATTCCATTGAAACAATGTCAATTAAACAACACAATCATCAAACAATATACCATATGCATTGTGCAACAATATAACTTTGCCAATATAATGACAGTTGCCACCCCATCAAAAATAACTAAAAGTCGTATATACGAGCTCAATACTATCATATAACATGCAAGTTGTGTCATGTAATTTGAATACCATTGCATGTCGGATGTTGTAATATAATTGAACCACCTTTTCAAATATAGAGACAACACTTATAACTTGCAACAAGACTTGTATATGCCATGAGAAATGTTTGTTAGATACCACCAATCCTTTAAAAACATAACCATTATATATGTATATACCATGGGACAACCATTGTAACTTGCTAAAAGTAAAGCGTGACATGATTTTTATGCTTTTCCTATTGAGATTTTGCTTAAGCAGTTAAGAGTATTCAAAATTCATTTGCTTAAGCATTTAAGAGTATTCAAAATTCCTTAAACTTTAATTCATTAGTATATTAACTACATGAGAATCACTGAAAGAAAGAGATTCATAGTATACAGAAAGATTTATCCTGGGAAACCCTCTTAGGGAAGAAAACCCAATAGAACTTCTTCAATATAGATTCATCGACCAAGTACAATGTCAATACAATTCTCTCTTTTCAAGGGAGATATTCCAGAATATAAGATATGCAAGATAAACCAGAAACCCTAGCTGCAGTAGGGTAGCTCACCACTTCCCTCAGATAGATCCTTAAAGAGATAATCAAATGTCTCCCCAAATACACCCTTCTTTTGTTGCTGCGTCTTCTTCTAAGCCTAGCGAACTTGTCCTTGAGAGAGCTTGTGTGTTGTATGTCCTAAATGAGGCACCTATTCTACTTTATATAGCGAATGAACCATCCTCTTTTAACTTGGTTAGGGCCGACTTGTACAATTGTCATTTCTAATTTGTATTTTGCCTTTTGTAATGGATTAATGGGGTTGACTTTACAAATATGATTTAGCATTATATTTTTTAGGGTTTTGACTTGATCAAATGCAATAAGAATATCTTTCTAAGCTACTCAAGACTTCATCACTCCCTCTTAGCAAGGAAGGTATTCTTCTAGCACGATCTTCAAGACTGCTTTTGCATGTTTGTACTCTTGACAATTTCTTGTTGATTTTTTGCGAATCTATACATCACTAGAAGTTCTGTAACCACATCATGTATCCAGGGTCTCATCATCGTATTTGGCATCTCTCTAGTGAGCACAACCTCATCATCCTTTTGGACCTTGTGGGTCTTGGCGTCCTTTCAGACCTTATGTCATTATGGGACTTCATCTAGCTCACATAGAACTAGGCATCTAGCTCACACAGAACTAGGCAACTATCCAGCTCACACAGAGCTGAGCAACTAGCCCTTTTGGTTGGCACACTAGGCATCCAACCCATAGTTATTGGGCATCTAACCACAAGGGTTAGGCGATCTAGTGCGCACACACTAGCCATCTAGCCCAAGGCTAAGAATCCTCCAATCATACAGGTTGGCCCTCCTGCTTGAAAGATGGGCATTTTCCAGCCTCGAAGGCTGGGCATCTTGACCCTGTGCGAGATCAAGCCGACTTGTGCCACAATCAGTAACGTGCCTATGAATGACTACCCGCTACTGCCACACTCTGCATGCTACTGCCCCTAGAATCACATATGTAACTCATCACTCCCTCTTACGAGGGAAGTCCTTCTGGACCACACCAAGCTTGTCTCTGAAATACTCAAACTTTATCTTTGACAGAGGCTTGGTCAACACATCAACTATCTGCTCGTCGGTGGCAACATATTGGAGCTTTGCAACTCCCTTTTGCACCATGTCTCGGATATAATGGTACTTAATCTCGATATGCTTTGACTTGTCATGAAACACAGGGTTCTCGAATAACTTTATGCAACTCTAGTTGTCACAAGAGATACAAGTCACCTCCAACTCGAGATCAAACAACCCTGCAAGCAACTTTCGAAGCCACACAACTTCGCTACTAGCTGAACATGCTGCTATATATTCTGCCTCGGCCGTACTGAGTGCCACACTAGTTGGTTTTCTGCTGAGCCACGAGATCATAGTTGATCCCAAACTAAAGCAACATCCTGATGTACTCTTCCGATCTGCGACACTACCGCCCCAATCTGAATCAGCATAGCCTTGCAGTCTTATCTCACGATCCGAAACATATCTGAGTCCATAGTCAACTGTACCTTTCAGGTGCCTCAATACGTGTTTTGCTGCAATCAAGTGAACACTTCTAGGTTCAACCATATACCGATTGAATGTGTTTATCGCAAAGCATAGATCTGGCCTTGTGTTCGTCAAGTACATCAACGAACCAATCTTCTGTCTATACATGGTGGCATCCATTGTCTCTGAAGATGTATCACTTAATAACTTCAGGTTCGTCACCATTGGTGTAGACATGGCTTTACAATCTGTTATCACCATAACAATTACACTTGAAATCCGAGTTTCAGATTTAGCGGGTGACTAAAGCGATGTAGAGACATGGCGCGTTTTGGAGGTCCAGGTCATATGTGGCGGCATGTGGACAAATATAGCGGGAACGCAAAGGAGAGGATGCGACAGACTGTGGATTTTGAAGCAGCCCAGATCAACGGTCGAGACCCATATCGGGCGGCGAAATAGCACAAAATTTAATTATGCGAAGGTGGGTCGGGGAAAACTACTGTGGTTTTATTTGTGGACGCGTGGCGCCCTCAGAGGTACATCGGGGCGAAAAGCGGGTTGCCTGAAACCATTTTCCCAAAAGCCCCGATGTCACATGGTCTAATATGTCAAATCAACTAGCCTGGTTGAGCACTCTAAAGGAGGAAATCGCCAAGCTGGAATGAATTCTCAGGTAGAATTGAGTATGTTCCAGAAAGTTTTTCACATATGGCGTTCAAAGGAAAAAGCCTTAGATATGTCAGACCTGTTCGTAATGATCCCTTTAAAGTAGGAGAACTGTCGTTATACATTACTCCTTTTTGTAACTGACCTCTATTTTTAGAATTATGGGGAAGTTTAATCGTTTTGAATTCCATAAGTAACCCCTCTATATATATCATCCCGAGGATATAGAAAGCATGAGAGGAGGAGGGGGCCTGCCCTCGTTGCAGGTAGACTTTGTAAAATCATGGAGCTAAACTAAATATATGATGCAGAAACAATTTTTTGAACTGTTTATGAAAAGATTCTAATTGGCTGTGATATGAGTTCTGTCTTCTTTCATAGTGTGTGTTTCCCGTGTCTTTAAAATTCCATTTGCAAGTTCCTCTTTTAAATTGGAGAGTTAAAAGTCTGGAATTCGTTTGATGATGCTCTAGACTTAGCAATTTAAATTCATGTGATTTCTCTTCTCAATTATTTCAGAATTCATTTTAATATGCTCTGAAGCAGTTATGTGTTTTCCTTTTTCCTCTTTTGCCATGCAAATTTCAATTTGAAAACTTAGACTCATTGTCTCACTTAGCCTTTCTCCTCTAGATAAGTTCTAATGACTTGCTACTGCATTATTTATTTTTGACTCCATAGCCCAAATGTTACCCCCCACTTCTTCAACAACTTCATAATACCCCCAAAACGAGCCAAATCTAGCCACCAATTTCTAAAGAAATATCAAGTGACATGAGAGAGCCCTGTCTGAGTTGAGCAGGCTAGTGCCTCAGCCCTAAAGCTGGTTGAAATAGTTACCTCTGTCGTTTTTCTATCAGCCAGACAAAATTTACAGAGTGCTAACATTTTGGCGTCGTTGCCGAGGACGAAATTGAAAAATTTTCCTTAGGAAAGAACGACATGGTTGAGTTGTAAGGTCCGAGAGCGGCAGACACTTGGACACATATTGGCTGTATTCCTGCTCTGACGACTCCACATATCAAAAAATTAGTTTGAAGGTGATTCCACTAGTAGAAGAATACATAAATTCAAATCTTCAATGGCGACTCCACTCTCAATGCAGAATCCAGATCCCAAAACGTTATTGGCGACTCCACTCAAATTTCAAATGCAGTTTAGAAAATTCATTGGAAGATGACACCCCTTGGCAGAGGTATGAAAAAACATTATGGAAGAAAACAAGTGCTTAAAATGAGATTTTTTCCAAGTCATTTCACTATTTGTTATAAACTGCCTCTGGTCCTTTCTTGAAAATGCTAGACAAGTTCTTCTTTACTTGTTGCATGCAAATGATGATCATGACAATCTAGAAATTAGATATCCTCCTCTTAAAGTTACACAAATATCTCCTCAGTTTATCACTGGCCTTGATAAAAATATTCTATCTAAGCCATGTGATAACCATAACCAAGCTGATGAACCCCATGAATCCAAGACTGGTATTTCACCTCCTATACTTGGTCTAATGTCGAAGACCCAACATAGATACACACCCTTGAAGCTACCCCAAATCCTCCACGATTTCCCTCCACAACACTGCGAGTATCTACCTGTGTTTGATGGGGAAATTGATGTCACCTCAGCTGAAAAGCACATCCAAGGGTTTGAGCATTTTATAGATTTGTTTGAGATTGACCATGATGATGTTTGTATGAGGGCCTTCTCTCAATCCTTGAAAGGGGACACCAAAGAATGGTTCAAGCATTTCCATCCAGAGACAATTAGCTCATGGGAGGAGTTGAAGAATGTCTTTTTGAGGTTTTGGGGCTAGAAGAAATCTTTGGATCTACAACTTATAGAGTTCTATGCCTTGGAAAGGCATAGCAATGAAACTATTGATATATTTAGTAGAAGCTTTTCCAGTATTGACTACAAATTGCCTGAAGAAATTCAACCCACTGAAGCTGCTGCCATGCTCCATTATGCAACTACCCTTCATCCAAATCTGTCTTTCCTCCTGATGGAGAGAAGACCTAAGTCTTTACAACAAATGTTTAATGATGCTCAGGAGATTCAACACAATATCCAAGCATGTGAACGGATTCGAGATGAGGAGTTAGATGCTGAAGAAAATGACAATGAACATGAACAAAAAACGGTTGATTTAAATCTTGAGTAGAGAACTAATAATAGCATATACCCTCTTGAAATTTTTAATGCCAATGTTTCTGCAGAAAATTATATTCCACGTGTTGAAAGAGGAGGTGCTGATTTAGCTTCTAATCCATCTCATGAGAAGCAAAGGGCTGATTGTTTTATGTATTCATTTGTAGACAGTCAAGAAGATGAGTTTACAAATCAGTTTGTTGAAAAACAGGTTGATGTTCCCAGTTTGTTCTTGTTAGATGACATTGCATATGTTGATGATTTGCCTGTATATGACAAATATGAGGATGGTTGTGATGTTGAAGACGTTATTTTTCAGCAGCACAGTGAGATAAATCAACCTACGTATCACAGTTACAAAGAGCAAAGTGTTGGATCAGCTGAAAAGAATTCTCTACCTTTATGCTTTGCTGCATTTGAATTGTTGAAAGAAAATGCTGAGATCATTATTGAGACAAACGAATTTGTGCTGATGCAAAATCACACTCAACAAATGAAACAAATTGACAAGATATTGCAACACTCTTCTCAGGTGTTTGATGTCCCTATTACTTGTTGTGTAGAAGATCTTGTAAGTTCAAAAGTGCAGCCATTGGTCGAAGATAAAGCTGAAAAAGAGCATGTTCGACAATCCAAAGATATTGAAAAACGTGCCTACGACAACAGTGAAGAAATTGGAGAAAGTTTGAAATAAGGTAAAAGGACCTTGCCATTGTGTTTTTCCCCTTTCGAACTGTTAAAACAAAATGTTTGTAATGTCTCAAGTCAGAAATCCTCTAGGCATGATGAGAGAAGTAAACTTGCAAGTGGAGATTATCTTCCATTATGTTTTTCTTCCTTTCAATGGTTGAAAGCAAATCATGATGTAATAGAAGAAACAGGGAAGTTCGATTGCATTCACAGTAGCACTACTTCACATGAGGAAATTGTCATCAGTAAAGAAGACCAACAACACCCACATACACTAAATAATCATGTAGTTGATTACTTGAAAGGATATTCCAATTCGGAGTTACAACCTGTGCTTAAACACCAGATCAAAGAAGAAGCTGATCAAAAAATTGTTGTTAAAAGTAATTTTCCTTCTCCTGAGACTAATGTAGATGTTCAACAATATTTCCAGCAAGACAAGGTATTTCAAAGTTGTCTTTCTTCTCTTGAAAATGACGTAGTGATCCTATTTCTAAGTAGCCTAGACATGGATAAAGATTTTGAAACTGCATCTATGGAGACTCCAAGCAGTGAAGAAACACTTGTGAAGGAAGCTTGCTCTTCTGTCTTGACCCCTGAAGAGGAAACATTCCTTCATATGATTCATGATCCCGAGACATATTATATGGAGAAGGTTTACAATCAGAATCTAAAAATAATAGTGGATTGTAACGAAGCAATGACTGTATCAAATATGAGTCTTTTTACACTAGATGATGTTCTTTAGCCATGGTTGTCTTATGACTCAAGAAATTCTTACTACCAGACTTCTCAACAAATTTGTCAGTTTTTCAATAGAAGTCAACAAGTTGAATCACCTGAAAAACAAAAATGCAGTGGAAGGAGTGAAACATGATGATTGTTTTGTGCATATTTTAGAAGATTCATTTGCGATCCTGTTGGAGGAAATGAACAGTCCAAATGCTTTTAATTTTTTGAGATTTGGATTTATGGATGAATTTTTGAATGAATTATCAGTAAGCAAGATTTGGAGCAAGCTTGTGCAAAGTAAACAAACAGGGGATAAAATGCTTGCATGGTTACATTGGAATTTCGACTTCACTTGACTGACAATCCTTTTCAGTAGTTAGGGTAGGTAGGAGTGTGCAGATAAGCTTGTTGATCGAGCATTGTTTTAAATTTTCAGTATTATGTACAGTTGGATCCTAGCGGTATTTTCTCTACGTCCAGTTGAGAGCAGTTTGCAAAGTTCGGTTTTAAAATTCGACGTTCAGTCTCCAAGACGTAACATGATACACGCACATGTTTTGAAAGCGGCCCAACGAAGAAGGCACCGGGTCTACAATTCTTTGCTACCTCACAGGGAGGATAACATTGCCAGTTGGAGCCTATGTTATCACCATAACAATTACACTTGAAATCCGAGTTTCAGATTTAGCAGGTGACTAAAGCGATGTAGAGACATGGCGCAATTTGGAGGTCCAGGTCATATGTGGCGGCATGTGGACAAATATAGCGGGAGCGCAAAGGAGAGGATTCGACGGACCGTGGATCTTGAAGCAACCCAGATCAACGGTCGAGACCCATATCGGGCGGCGAAATAGCATGGAATTTAATTATGCGAAGGCGGGTCGGGGAAAACTACTATGGTTTTATTCGTGGACGCGTGGCGCCCTCAGAGGTACATCGGGGCGAAAAGCGGTCTGCCTGAAACAATTTTCCCAAAAGCCCCGATGTCACGTGGTCTAATATGTCAAATCAACTAGCCTGGTTGAGCACTCTAAAGGAGGAATTCGCCAAGCTGGAATGATTTCTCAGGTAGAATTGAGTATGTTCCAGCAAATTTTGGACATATGGCGTTCAAAGGAAAAAGCCCTAGATATGTTAGACCTGTTCGTAACGATCCCTTTAAAGTAGGAGAACTGTCGTTATACATTACTCCTTTTTGTAACTGATCTCTATTTTTAGAATTATGGGGAAGTTTAATCGTTTTGAATTCTACAAGTAACCCCTCTATATATATATCATCCCGAGGATATAGAAAGCATGAGAGGAGGAGGGGGCCTGCCCTCGTTGCAGGTAGACTTTGTAAAATCATGGAGCTAAATTGAATATATGATGCATAAGCAATTTTTTGAACTGTTTATGAAAAGATTCTAATTGGCTGTTATATGAGTTTTGTCTTCTTTCATAGTGTGTGTTTCCTATGTCTTTAAAATTCCATTTGCAAGTTCCTCTTTTAAATTGGAGAGTTAAAAGTCTGGAATTCGTTTGATGATGCTCTAGACTTAGCAATTTAAATTCATGTGATTTCTCTTCTCAACTATTTCATAATTCATTTTAATATGCTCTGAAGCAGTTATGTGTTTTCCTTTTTCCTCTTTTGCCATGCAAATTTCAATTTGAAAACTCTGACTCATTGCCTTACTTAGCCTTTCTCCTCTAGATAAGTTCTAATGACCTACTACTGCATTATTTATTTCTGACTCCACAGACCAAATGTTACCCCCCACTTCTTTAGCAACTTCATAATACCCCCCAAAACGAACCAAATCTAGCCACCAATTTCTAAAGAAATATCAAGTGACACGAGAGAGCCCTCTCTGAGTTGAGCAGGCTAGTGCCTCAACTCTAAAGCTGGTTGAAATAGTTACCTCTGTCGTTTTTCTATCAGCCAGACAAAATTTACAGAGTGCTAACACAATCCATCATTCTGAATCTCTTCAGGATTTATACAACATATTTTCCTTGGTTAAGGAAAATCTTGTCCGGTTTTTGCCATATCTCTAGACCTAAAAAATGATGCATCATACCTAGATCTTTCATCTCGAACTTTACACCAAGCTTCCTCTTACACTCAACGATGAGCTTCTCGTCCCCTATTATAAACAAGTCATCGACATATAACAACAATATCACTGGTCCACCATCCACAACCTTGTAGTAAAGGTTGGAATCTGCTTTACTCTTGGTAAAGCCCAAGCTCATAAAAAAACTGTCAATTCTACCGTACCATGCTCTGGGTGCTTGCTTCAATCCATACAAGGCTTTCTTCAACCTGCACACATCTGTCTTCTTGTCATGTGTCTCAAAACCTTGTGGTTGCTCCACGTACACTTCCTCTTCTACTACACCATTCAGAAAAGTCGTCTTCACGTCCATCTGATGTACCTTCCATTTCATTACTGCAGCTATCTCAAGTATAGCTCTAATTGAAGTGTATCTCACCATAGGAGCAAATGTCTCCTCATAATCTATTCCTTCTTTCTGGGAGAAACCATGAGCCATGAACCTTGCCCTATATTTCTCGATACTGCCATCTGCTGAATGCTTTGCCTTGTAGATCCATTTGGAACTCACCAGTCTTCTCTTTCAATCTCGGAACTACATCCCAAACATCATTCTTTATAATAGATTGGTACTCCTCAATCATGGCATCCTTCCATACTTTCTTCTCCGCAACCTCTTCATAACAGGTAGGCTCTGCATCAATGATATCACTTAGCAATGCCATGTAGCTAGAATATGGTCGTGGTTTCTTACTTTCTCTGAAAGATTCGTCTGGAGCACCATACTTCTCTGCATCCTGAATAATCTCTTGAGCCTAAGCTGGTCTTTTCTTATTTGTAATCATCTCTCGGGGTGGATTTGTAGGTCTCTATGGTTCTGCCATATCATGATCTTCTGGAACGTACTCTTCCGGTACAACATCATTACTTGTATATGTATCTGCAACTCTAGGAGCTTCAGGCTCCTCATCATGGACCTGATCTGTACGATTCTGCTTTGATCTACTGAAGGTTGCATCCTTATCGAAGGTGACTTCTCTGCTAGTCTCAATCTGCCTGTGACTAGGGATGTAGACTCTATATGCCTTCGATATCTCAATATATCCAACAAATATACCCTTCTTTCTTGAAGGATCCAACTTCGATCTCTTATCCTTGGGAACATGCAAATACGCTGGACAACCAAATATCCTCAGGTGGCTGACCTCTGGCTTTTCTCCTATAAACATTTCTTCCGGTGTCTTGTTCCCAAGTATATAGTGAGGACTTTTGTTCTGCACATATACAACAGTCCTGGCTACTTCTGCCCACAGATGCATTGCTAAGTCTTGATCATGAGTCATAGCCTTCATTGCTTCCATTATCGTCCGATTCTTTCTTTCTGCCACACCATTCTGTTGAGGATTGTAGGGAGTAGTGAGCTCCCTCTTAATCCCAACTTCTTCGCAGAATGCTTTGAAGTCATCTGACGTGAACTCTCCTCCATTATCTGACCTCAAAATATTTATCTTCTTTTCAAAAAGATTTTATACAAGGGCTTTGAATTCCTTGAACTTGCTGAATACTTCGCTTTTTGCTTTCAAGAAATAAATCCAAGTTTTACGTGAGAAATCATCAATAAATGAAACATAATATACATACCTGTTAAGTGAAGTGGCTGACATTGGTCCACTCACGTCTGGGTGCACGATGTCCAAGACCCCTTTGGCCTTGCTGTCACTGCTTGGAAACATACTCTTCACGTTCTTGCCTTATGCACATCCCTTGCATATACTATCATGATTCACCTGAATCTCTGACAAGCCTGTCACCATCTTGCTCACGATCGGTAATGCTTTGTAATGTATTTGAGCAAGTCTTCTATGCCATAGCTCACTCGGATTTACTGTGTTGTGAACTAATGTTGAATTTGAGTGTCCCTTTAATTTGGATAGACCTCCTTCTTGAACACCAATCACAATAGCATCATCAATAGAGTTTCCTCTTGGCCACATAAGAACTTAACCATCAACGAAAGCAACTCTGAATCCTTTCTCATCCAATGCTGAGATAGAAAGGAGATTCTTCTTCAAACCAGGTACATACAAAACATCTTTCATCTTCATAGGGTTTCCGGAATCCAATCTGTAGGAGGCTTCTCCTACCCCTTTAATGGAATACTGATAGTCATCACCGAGCTTCACCTTATGAGGTGAATCCTTCTGAACCAGATTTGAAAGAGAATCCTTGTAACCGGTCATGTGCTTAGAAGCACCACTAACAACAAGCCATGTGTCACATCCATAAGTTGATATCAAAACATATTCTTCACTTGAATCATATTATTTTGTTCTTTTCTAAGTAGGTTCATTGACTTTTGTGGCATGAGCATGATGTCTTTTATACTTTTCTTTTCTGATCTGATCTTCTATGTGAGGACAGTCTCTTGCAATGTGTCCCATCTTCTGGCAGCTATAACATTTGTAACTTGAATAATCTTTTTGAGTCTTTTGTGACCTTTGAAACTTCCTGTGGGAATGAACCTCTTTTCTGCTCTTTCCTTTTCTTGTATGTGCTGCTAATGGTTGATTTTAATCATCACCCAACTTTTCTTCTCTTGCTGCCAATCTAGCTTCTTCTTGAGTGCAATCTTCCTATAGCCTGCTAAACTTTGTTAGCTTTCTTCTGGAACAGATTCCCTGAATAAATGATTCCCAAGACTTTGGGAGACCATTCAATGTAGTCATTACTAGCTCAGCTTCTTCAACTATGTCTCCAATGGCTTCGATTTGTTCTTTGATTTGAGACACCCTCGTAAAGTAGGATTGAATGGTTTCTGAATTTTGCATCTTCACATTCTTGAGTTGTGTCCTCAATGTCATCTTCCGGTTGATATTCTTGCCTTCATATAGTCGGGATAATGCATCAAACATTTGCTTTGGCGTCTTCATTGATGAGACATGAGGGATTAAGTGATCCTTGATAGAATCTGCAATAATCCTCTTTGCTTTAACCACGTTCTTTTTGTGCTTTGCCTTAGCTTCATCTCCCTCCGACTCTTCAATTTCTTCTTTAATAAAGTCTTCTAGATCATTTTCTTCTAGAATGAGCATCAGTCTATATTTCCATGCTCAGAAGTTATCAACACCCTCAAGATTCTCATCAAGCTTGGTGCTGGAAGTCATTTTGCCTTAGGATCTTGAAAAATATGACGAAAATTGAAATTTTGCAAAAATGAATTTTTGACCTTACCTGTGAGTGTGCTACGCTAAAGGCGACCTCCTTTCTTCAAAAATCTGCTCCAACTTCACCCTTTAGATGCCCAAACGTCTTGACCTAGGGTTTCATGAGGAAACCCTAATTTTTCAACTTTTGAATTTTATAGATCTGATCCGGGGGAAAGATGCTCCATCCTTGGTGTATTTATCTTATCCAACGTCCTTCAGAAAGTGGGTGACGTCATCACCTAGGGTTTTATGTGGAAACCCTAGTTTTCAAAAACTAGTCAAACTGCAAAACTGATCCATGGTAAAAGTGCGCTAGACTTGGGCAAGCCTTTCTGTGGTCTTATCTTGCCCAGCGAGTTCCTCTAGACTGCAAAAATGGCTTCTTTCATGGTGGCTCCAATACCATGTTGAGTTTTTTCTTAAGCAGTTAAGAGTATTCAAATTTCCTTAAACTTTAATTCATTAGTATATTAACTGCATGACAATCACTGAAAGAAAGACATTCATAGTATACACAAAGATTTATCTTGGGAAACCCTCTTGGGGAAGAAAACCCAACAAAATTTCTTCAATATAGATTCATCAACCAAGTTCAATGTCAAAACAATTCTCTCTTCAAGAGAGATATTCCAGAATATAAGATATACAAGATAAACTAGAAACCCTAGCTGCAGTAGGGTAGCGCACCACTTCCCTCAGATTGATCCTGAAAGAGATAATCAAATGTCTCCCCAAATACACCCTTCTTCTGCTGCTGCGTCTTCTTCTAAGGCTAGTGAACTTGTCCTTGAGAGAGCTTGTGTGTTGTATGTCCTAAATGAGGCGCCTACCCTCCTTTATATATCGAATGAACCATCCTCTTTTAACTTGGTTAGGGTTGACTTGTATCCTTCAAGATATAATCAAATGTCTCCCCAAATACACCCTTCTTCTGCTGCTGCGTCTTCTTTTAAGGCTAGTGAACTTGTCCTTGAGAGAGCTTATGTGTTGTATGTCCTAAATGAGGCGCCTACCCTCCTTTATATATCGAATGAACCATCCTCTTTTAACTTGGTCAGGGTCGACTTGTACAGTTGTTACTTTCTAATTTGTATTTTGCTTTTTGTAATGGATCAATGGGGCTGACTTTACAAATATGATTTCGCATTATTTTTTTAGGGTTTTGACTTGATCAAATACAATAAGAATATCTTCCGAAGCTACTCAAGACTTCAACATTTCCAACCACCATTACTTCAACAACCATGCATATAAATGCACATTGATAACCATTGATGCAATAAGATGACTCTACCAAAATGAAGTAAAACCGAATGACATCATTAACTTCCGAAAATAAGTGCAAATTTAGCGCTTTATCATTATTTTTCTTTTCTTACTAGGGGTCCCACCTAATAGTCATATTTATAATAAGTTATTTTTTTTTTCAAATATATGCCTTGCAACAATTTGCAGGCTAGTGGCTAGTTTGCGAGTTTGCGAGTCAACAACACATCTCATGGAGTGCCCTTGCATTGAAACTTTGCTTGTGTATGATATCACCTTGGAGCTTGACATGTGTACCTTTGGAGTGTAGCACTCCACATGTGTGAGCCTACTTGTGGATTTGTAGGTTGCTTGTAATGGGTTTAGGACCACATATGTATTGTTGGCCTCTCATACCTCTTATATATAGAGGAAGGGGAGAGTCCTCTCATCATTATCATTTTGATCACTCTCGTGTTAGAGATGTGATTAAGAGGAGCACACTAGTCTTCCTCTCTCTTTTAGATTTTCATCTTTGTACTTTATTTCTCTTGTCTTAGAGTCAATAGGGTTTCTTGAGCTTTTGGAGCATCTTGAATACTAGGGTTAGGGTTCCATCTGTTAAATTTCTAGACTAGTTTACAATTGTAGTAAATAACCAGGATCTCAAGAAGATTAACCAAGCACAAATTACAAAACAAATTATGGGTCTGCTTGTTTTTCCATAGGCAACTTTCTTTCATTGCCACCCAACCATAGGCATCCTCAAGTGCCACCCCCGAGCAGAGCATAATAGTTTACCCCGGGAAACCCTTCTTCACAAGGGGAGAAAACCCAATACCTTCTTATAGAGAAGATCCATTCCAAAGACAGAATAACCAAGCTCTATTCACTAGAGAAAATCAATAAGAAAGAGTCCAACAATAACTCAACAATGTAAACCCTAGCGCACATCTAGCGCACCACCAAGACTGACAGAAATACCCCAACTACACATGTGTCTTCCTTCCTTCTTGGAATCATAGTAGTTGCAACTCACACTTAGACTTGCGCCCTTTTTCAGAGTGGAGAGTGTGTGTGTAAATGAGCTAGCATCCACTCTTATTTATACTAATCTACCAGTGAACTTTTCCAGTGGGGGTGACCTGTCCTTTCTGGAAAAATACATTTACTTTATCTTTTCTAGCAGGTCGACTTGACTTCAGGAGCACTAGATTTCTTCTGGGGTTTCTTTAATTCTTTCAATGGTTTTCTTTTGATGTCTTGGCATCTTCTTCTATAAGAAAGGTTGTCCCAGAGGTGAATACCTTCCGCAACTACCAGAAACATCAACACCATCCCTTGGAGAGTTGGATATTGGGGTTTTGTGATGAAACCCTAGGTTGTACTTGTTGAAGAGAAAACGAGAAGACATTTTTCCTTGAAGGACATACTTATGTGATACTTGCTTGTTGGAGCTCTTTGGTGTGAGCTAGGGCTTTTAGGGTTTTGGATAGCTATATTG
>ML790223.1:163159-181549 GCA_009831015.1 Picea engelmannii
TCAGCCATTTAGGACGCAGCTCTTCCGGACAAACATTTGGTGTTGCATGCAGAGTTTCAGAGCAGATCCGGACAAATCCTTCCGACCCATTTCCTTATTTGGCGAGACGATCGTTTTGAGCCATATAGCAGCAGATTCCGTTGGTGGAATCCTTTTGGGTGCATCTAGTGCTCTAGGAGGGGCACAAACCCCCCAGGGGTCCAGATCTAGTGCCTTAGAGACCAGATCCGAGATCCGACACTCATCCATTTCAGTCTAGAGGCCAGGGCGCTTCTATTGGAGCAGTTTCCAGCGCATTCCGATGGTCCATTCTTCTGGACGAGTTTTCCCAGCTGGTAGTGGTTACCGTATTTCCCCGGAACCGCATATTTTTGACGATCTATCCGTGCATGCATCAGATGTGCCATCATCTTCTGATCACGGGTATTTTTATGTTATTTGATTGTATTCCAGTACTGATCCATGAGATCTCACTGATGTTTATATTCTATATTTCCAGTAGGCTATTGTATTTCCATGCTCGAACCGTTATTTTACATGATATTGGGCAGTTGATGTTCTCTACTTTTGCATGCATCCTTTATATGTTGTTTAAACCTTAAATATGCAACATGCACATGTAATAACCAACATGCACATGCAATGACCAACATGCACATGCAATAACCCACATGCAACCGCAATGACCAAAGAATATCTCAAACACACGGCTAAAAAGCATCCAGAAACCCCCAGTGTATCAGATCTGCAAGACAGAGCATTAGAACAGTAGCGAATATCTTGATCAGCCGGATCAGGGATATTTCACATGAGATGTCTAGTATGGACACAGTTCATGAGTGAAGCTTGAGGTTGGACACTTTATGATATTTTGGTGTCCAGTATACATTCATGTACTCAAGGAGAAAAGGGCCAAGCTAGACCCTTCAGGCATAAAGGGTACATTTGTGGAGTACAGTGAGTCTTCGAAGGCATACCAGATCTACATCCCTGGTCAGAGACAAATTGAGGTGAGTAGAGATGTTACCTTTGAGGAGGAGGTAGCCTTCAGGAGATCTAGAGGATCTCACATGGAGATTGATAGTGAGAGACAGGAAGAGATGGTGCCTTCTCCTCCTCACCCTCCAACAGTTTAGAGGGAGACAGTTGAGCCTATTTATCCCGTTGATTCTGTAGCTCCAGTTGATGTTCCTAGAGATATTGCAGTGGGTCGGAAGAGACCTGCATGGGCTCGTCAGAATCTGCAAGAGGTAGGACATGCAACTCCCCGTGGTACCTTCCGGGAGAGCAAGAGACCTTAGAGATGTTTGTGCTATGCCGTAGCTATGAGCCACATCATTGATTATGAGCATTCATGTTATGAGGAGGCATCTAGTCAGCTAGTATGGAGAGATGCCATGATGGACGAGTATCGGTCCATGATGAAGAATGATGTGTGGGATATTGTTCCGAGACCTGAAGGGAAGTCTGTAGTGACTTCCTAGTGGATCTATAAGATCAAACACAACTAATGGGAGCATCGAGAAGCACAAAGTGAGATTTGTTGCTAGAGGATTCTCTCAAGTGGAGGGAATAGATTATGAGGAGACATTTGCTCCTGTTGCTCTGATACCATGTTGATTTTTCTATATATTATCTTATAGAGAAAAATGAATAGGCTGCACGTGTGGGACAGATTGCACAACAGTCTGTACAGGTCCGCATGTGTGAGTACAACAGGTTCGTACAGTCACACGTGTGGTAGAGACAAGTCCGTATAGTCACATGTGACTGGATCAGAACAACCACATGTGTGAAGGGTTTATGCAGGCTGCACCTGTGATTTCTGGGTAGGTGACATTTCGTACAGGTTGATGTCAGCAGGCTGTACAAGTGACTTCAGCAGGTTTGCAAAATTGGAATTTGTCTCGGGATTTTGCTGAGGTTGGTTTGTTGATTTTTTCTGTTTTTGGGAGGAATGATTTGTCCTCAAATTTGGTGAAATTGTGACCGTTGGTAGGAGTTGATTTTGCCCTCAGAAATTTTTGAATTTGACAATTTACAGAACATAAATTTTGTGTCTCAAGTGTGTGGATGATTTATCTCTGATCTTGCAGTTTCCGCTGCTGTAATTTTCGTCAATAATTTCAGTGTGAAATTGTTTAGTGATAACAACTAGGGTTTACTGTTTGAAATCACTTGGAAGTAATTTTCAGATCTGAAATTAGTTGCAAATGAAAAATTGACATGGTATCAGAGCTGAGGCTTTGAAGGAAGAAAGGGAGTCATCTCTTGAGACACATTTGCTATTGTAGATTGGAGGTACAACAAAATTGTTGGAGCAGATTTTTGTTTTTGTTCTGGTCAGGTCACCATGGTGAACACTTTGAAGATTTAGGATAGGTTGGAAGGGGCAACAAACTTCCGAGCTTGGAAGGCTAGGATTCTTCTTCTGTTGGAAGAGAATGACCTCAAAGAGTATGTTGACGGTGTGGTTTCGAGTCCTAATGATCCGTAGGAATTGAAAGCTCATAGGAAGAGAGAAGTAAAGGCCAAACGAGTGTTGCTAGAATCCGTGAAGGATCACCTGATTCCTCACATTTCTGAGAAGAAGTCTGCGAAGGAAATGTATGATGCTTTGGTGGGTTTGTACCAAAGCAGGAATACATACAGGAAGTTACATTTGAAGCACCTGCTTCAAGTTGTTGAGATGTTCAGTGAGGAGACAATTGTCAGCTATCTTATGAAGATCACTCAGATCCATGACCAACTTGCAGCCATTAACGAGACAATTGAGGATGTTGAGTTGGTGAATGTAGCATTGAGAGGTCTTCCCAAATCTTGGGAACCATTTGTGCAGGGGATTTGTGCACGTGAGCAACTGCCAGGATTTGATAGACTATGGACTGATTGTATCTAGGAGGAGATTCGATTAGAGTCCAGGAATCACAAGCAGAAGAGCAACAATGATGAGAATCAGGCCCTTGTTGCCCGTACCAGGAAGAGTAGAGGAGGATGTTCTCCAGAGATAGAGGCATCTCCAGAGATAGAGGCATATCCAGAGCCTTGGAGGAAGGATCTTAGCAAGGTCGAGTGCTTTGTTTGTCATGATTATGGCTATTATGCTTCAGAGTGCCCACTACAGAGGAAAAGGGGAAGGAGGCAACAAGCATCAACAACAAATATTGATGAGGTTGCAGATAGACACTAGAGGGAGTTCTTATTGGTTTCTGCTCTTTCTGATACAGTCTTGTGTGATGGTGCTTGGTTGGTGGATAGTGGAGCTTCATGCCATATGACAGGTGCACGAGAGTTGTTCGAGAGTATCACTAAGACTGACTCAAATATGTGTGTAGAGCTTGGTATGGGGACCATGCATGCAGTGCAGGGAATTGGGACAATACGATTCTAGTCGGAGTCAAGAGAGATGTTGAGGGTGACTAATGTGTTATGGGTGCCAGAATTCAGAAGGAGTGTGCACTCAGTCTTGGAGATTGAGAAGAAGGGCTACCATATATTGTTCCGGGATGGATAGGTGTTATTTGTGCCTATAGGATCTAGCTTCATATCAACAATGGTTCTTGGAGTTAGAGAGAGCAACTTGTATAGGTTGAAGGGCCAACTTATACGAGTTATTTCCAACAGTAGTAGACCGACAGAGGACAAGGAGCAGAGAGCTGCATAGGCTATGCAGGTTCAAAGGGAGCATGTGGTTTCGGAGGTTGTACAGACTTAGAGGGAGTTAAATTTCAGAAGGAGTCATCCCTCAGGATTTGGTGGGGAGGAGCAACCTCCCAAGATTGTTAAGAAGTCAAACTTCAGAGGGAGTATGCAAACTTAGAGAGAGCTCGATCTCAGAGGGAGTTGATGTTGATATTATGGTAGCTGCGGGAGGTATTAACCTCTATACATAACCTTTGACTATAATAGAATATTCTGGAAGCAAGAGAAACCCTAAACAGATGTGTGAAAACCCTAGAAGACATGTTGGCTCAGCAAAATATATACTATTAAGATATTATCCTCCAGGAAGACAAGTCGGCCCAGACAGGTGACAAAACCACTATAAATAGAGGACATCTTGGCTCATTTGTTCACTCATTCACACACTCTCAGTCACCCAGAAACAATGCGCAAGTTTGGAGGAGGAGCAACAACAACTGCAGTTGTACAATTTTCTCTTTTTTCAGCCTTTTTGGTACTTTCTCTTGTGTGATACCCTTGGAGAAGGTGCGCTCTCTTGGTTATCTGTTGGTTATGGTATGGCTTCCCGGAATCATTCTTTCTGTCAAAGGTTAAGGTGCTCGGGGGTGGCTTTATGCCTATGGTTGGGTGACAATGGTGTAGCATTTTCTATGGTTAAACGAGCACATCAACATTATTCTAACATGTTATGGACCCACACCACCTTCAGGACAGTCTAACCACTCGAAGGTAGCGTGACAATTCTTTGTTAAGCTCGTTGTGGCATCAATTGTAGCTGCAACTAGGGTTTTTGATTTTGCAGCTGCAACAAACCCTATTCTAACTCTTTGGGCACCTTAAGGGAAGTGTTGGACCTAATTTATGGATATTCTAGTGTGCCCTAGCCTAGCGCACCCTTTGATGTCCTCAGCCAACAAAAACGTGAAGAGTTTTTGTTCAAAGTCAAAGGTTGTCTGGTCAAAGCCAAATGTTGACTAGTCAAAGTCAAAGGTTGACTTTTGGTCAACATTGATTTTGTGGTCAAAGTTGAAATTTCAGGGTTTCTAGCTTGTTCTAATCATTGAACCTTTTTGATTCAGTTTCTAACCTCTTCTTGTCAAGATGGTGTCTAGTTTTAGATTAGAAGACAAGCTGAACGATGCTGCAAATTTCAAAGGTATGCACTTGTATATTCTTTTCAAGTTATATCATCCAACAAAGCATGAGTGTGTTTGCATGGGATGTACAAGAGACCTTGTACAAGCAGTGAATTCAGTGCATTCAGAGGAACAAGCACACCCTCGCTAGTAGTGAAGACTCCAGGTTTGATTATTTAAAATTGATGTCTTTAGCTGTTATGGCATTATTATGATCTTATGCCGCATCTTGATCTATTGAAGTTATGATCATTATACTAACCCCTTAATACTAGAGATACACTTGTTGATCTTCTCTCTAGGAGATATTCTTGTTCTTATGTAAATGCTTATTGCTTACGAGATGAAGTTGATGTCCTTTAGGAGATGTTCTTGGTTATTGACCTAGACTCCAGGCAGGATATCTTCCATAGAGGATACCATGGAGATTTTGTTGTTCTTGTTTCTTGTTCTGGGCAAGTCATAAGAGATAAATATGAGAGGGAGTTAGATTCAGAGGGAGTCAGTGATCAAGAAGAATCCAACATAGTTTCGTGAGACTTTGCAGAATGCAAAGAGGCATGCAACAGACGAAAGCGTGGTCCGAGGATTCTCTCAGATAAAGGGAGTTGATTTCAGAGTTTGAGATGAAGGATCTTGACTGGATCAGAAGCGTCGTTGGCACCAGATGAGATCTTCAGTGAGGAGAGTGAAGAGGTTTACCATGATGGAAAGGAAGTCCATGGCTACACCTATGATGACACATTTGAGGAAGTTGTGTGACGGGATAGACATTTGCTTTGCAGAGAGCACCTTGTGCCAGTATATGGTTGAGCCATGATCGTATTATTGGGTTACAACACAACATGTAGGTACCTATGTTGTACAAATAGATATGATTGATCTCTGATGATGAAATATGGCTACTGAGATACACAATTTTTGGATTGGAAGTGCAGAGGACAAATCTAGCAGTTGGGGTGCTACTTCAGCTTAGGATAGAGCAGGATTTCTAGACAAGTAGGGAAGCATGTATCTGTAGCACTCGGTCATATATCATAGCCAGTGACGCAAGATATGAAGAAGGGTGGCTTTTCGAAGGATCTTGCAGGACTTCATTAGAGACATGGTGCAGGAAGGAGCAGTGAGGCTCCATCACTTATCCACAGATGAGAAGATAATTGACATTTGCACTAAGCCTCTGTCTAGGACAAGCTTGGCAGGAATGCAAATGTTTCCCTGGGGGAGTATTGATGATTGCAACATCGTGCCAATATACCAAGATTGATCAGACAGACTTGATCACGTGGGAATAGGCCCAGATGTAATCTTCGACGGACTGAAGATTCAAGTCGCTGCTAGATCTCCTATGTGTGAATTGCATTGGGCCTTGAAACTCTCATGATTAGGTGAGTAGTTAACTCACGAGTAGGTGAGTAGCCTTGAAAAGCATTGGGCCGACTCTATCTCCACAGGAACTGGTCTGTAGACCAGGGGAGATAGAGAACATCTACATCCGGAGTAGATGTGCCCCGACGTAGTCTTCGACAGATTGAAGACTCGAGGTGCTTGAGGTGCAATTCCACGTGTCCGATAGCATCGAGCTAAATGCATTCACGGAGTGATTCTCTTCCTATGAGAGGATCACCATGAGGTGTTTGCGGCTCCGATGTGATCATAATTCTTGTCATGGGACAAGAACGACTCGAGGTGCTAGACACGCGTGTCCGATAACATCCAACTAAATGCATTCATGGAGTGATCCTATGAGAGGATCAACTATGAAGTGAATGTGGCTCCGATGAGCTCATGATTCTTGTCATGGGACAAGAATGACCCGAGGTGCTAGACACATGGTGGTGGAGATGGATCATCAATATAACTAAATAAGGCTCATGGATATTGTGATATTGTCTATGACAGAAGAATACCAAGATCAAGTACGACGATATGTTTTGATGCCAGATTGCTACCAAACGATGCTCATAGTGATGATGATACTCGTGACTTGATCTATGATGTTACTACCTGTAGAATGGTTTACAAGACTATGTGAGTCTTGCTCATGCCATATGAAGATGGATGGATGTGTTTGAGACCATTAATACCTCCCTAGGTAAGAGGGAGTGTTGATATTATGGTAGCTGCGGGAGGTATTAACTTCCATATGTAACCTTTGACTAGAATAAAATATTTTGGAAGCAAGAGAAACCCTAAACAGAGGTGTGAAAACCCTAGAAGACATGTCGGGTCAGCAGAATATTATCCTCCAGGAAGACAAGTCGGGTCAGCAGAATATTATCCTCTAGGAAGACAAGTCGGCCCAGACAAGTGACATAATCACTATAAATAGAGGACGTTTTGGCTCATTTGTTCACTCATTCACACACTCTCAGTCACCCAGAAACAATGGGCAAGTTTGGAGGAGGAGCAACAATAGTTGCAGTTGTACAGTTTTCTCTTTTTTCAGTCTTTCTGGTACTTTCTCTTGTGCGCTACCCTTGGAGAAGGTGCGCTCTCTTGGTTATCTGTTGGTTATGGTATGGCTTCCTGGAATCATTCTTTCTGTCAAAGGTTAAGGTGCTCGGGGGTGGCTTTATGCCTATGGTTGGGTGACAATGGTGTAGCATTGTCTATGGTTAAACGAGCACATATACATTATTCTAACAGTTAGTGGGCTCAGAGGGAGAGTCGACCATTCAAAGGGAGTTCCCCCTCAGGTTCAGGTGGGAGAGAGGCATCTTCCAAGACTGATAGGAAGGTGTCATGGGTCGAGGAGGCTTGACAAGAGGCTCGGAAGCGGGAGGCTTCTAGGAGTTGCATGTCTTCCTAGGAGGATCCATGCCTTTCAGCAGGTCTTGTTTCCGTGACAGAGGAAGCAGCCAATCGAGAGTATTGGACAGCAGGATTTGCTTCGGTGACAGAGGGAGCAACCAATCAGGAGGATTGAAGTGTAGCTGTGGTAGCAGATCCAATGTAGGAGACAGAGCTATTTCCAACATGGGAGACAGAGGTACATCCAGATATTGGAGGATGGAATACCTCCCTCGCTAAGAGGGAGTGTTGATGCTTTTGTAGCTTTGGGAGGTATTCCCACTAGAGGCCATGGTGTCAGGCATGTGGGAATTTTCGTTGGCATTGGATTACTCTTTCGTTTCAGTGAAAACGCCCTTGGGATGAAGCTAGGGCTTCATGGGCTCGATGATGGGCTTTGTGGGCTTGCGTTGGGGTGTCACACCTATAAAGAGGAATGCAATATTCTAATTAAATGTTGAGTTTAGAAGGGGTTCCTAAACTCACTCATTATATAAGGAGAGGAGAGATAATGACAAATCTTGTATTGTCATTCTGGAGTTAGCATAAGTGAGTGAGCACTTGTGCTAGGAGCTTGGAAATTTCAGCAAGGGAAATTCTGCAATTTTGGGCAAATCTGGCCTAGGGTTTCTTGGAAATTTTGTTTCTATCTCAACCAAGGAAGACTTCTGTTTTTCTACCCAAGAGAGGCCACACGTGTGAGGCTATGTGTGAGAGAAGGAGAATAGACAGCTGTACAGGAGGAGAGAGAAGGCCACACGTGTGGGACAGAGTGTACAACAGTCTGTACAGGTCCACACGTATGAGTACAACAGGTCTGTACAGTCACACGTGTGACCAGATTAGCACAACCGCACGTGTGAAGGGTTTCTGTAGGCGGCACGTGTGACTTATGGGTAGGTGACAATCTGTACAGTCCGTACGAATGACATTAGCAGGCCGTACGTGACAACAGTAGGTTTGAAAAATTGAAATTTGTCGTGGTATTTTGCTGAGGTTGGTTTGCTGATTTTTTCTGTTTTTGGGAGGACTGATTTGTCCTCAGATTTGGTGAAATTGTGACAGCTAGGAGGGCTGATTTTTCCCTCAGAAATTTCTGAATTTGACAATTTACAGAACACAATTTTTGTGTCTCAAGTTGTGTATGATTTATCTCTGATCTTGTTGTTTCCGCTGCTGTAATTTTCGTCAATAATTTCAGTGTGAAATTGTTCTGTGATAAGTTAAGGCTGAAATTGTTGAATGATTTAACATTCATATTGAAGAAGATAGGATAGATCATCTAACACATAAAGAAAACCAAGATAACTCATGAGAGTTCTCCATATTGCATTGATTAAATGAGAAGTGAAAGCTTTCTTATAAAGGGTTACATACTAGTCAAGTCAATCCACTTTATGAATGTTGGATAAACTGAGATACACACTAAAGTGAAATAAAACATAAAAGCATAAAATGACCTAAAGTAAAAATGACTTTATTAATGCCCATGTCTAATATCTAAGTGATCATTATTATTCTAACATTTATTTTAACACCCTCCCTTAATGGTCAATCTATGAACTACACCAGTCTTATCCTAACATATTACATATTTGTCAGGACCCAAAGACTTGGTAAAGATGTTTTCAATTTGGTTCTCTATTGGATAATACTATAGCTCAATAGATCCATCCTCTACAAGTTGTCTAATAAAATGACAATATATTTCAACATGCTTGGTATGCTGATGGAAGATTGGATTCTTGGTTAGTTTGAAGTTTGAACACACCTTGATTGTCACTGAATATTTTGGCTCTATCTGTTACATATTCATGTTTGAAAGCATCCTACTAACCCAAACTGCCTCATAGGCTCCTTTCAATGCCCCTTGATATTCTACTTTACCCGATGAAAGGGCTACTGCATGCTGCTTCTTGCTGGTCCTTGTCACTGCACCCATGCCAAGGCTGAAAACAGATCCAGAAGTTGACTTTTTATCATTCACAGAAGTTGCCTTATCTGAATTTGCATATCCACATATCCTAGGGTTTTTTCTTTGCAGTATAGAATGCCAAAGTCAAGTGTCCATTTCACCTATGTCAACACCCTTTTTGTTGCAGCCCAATGTTCTTAATTCGACACTCTCCTGAATCTAGAGATGAAGCACACAGCGTAGCTCAAATCACGGGTAGTGGCTGTGAGGTATATCAAGCTTTCCACTAGTTTCCTATAGACTGACTCATTAACTACCTTAGAATCAGTCTTTGCTGAAAGCTCAACCCATTCTCCATAGGTGTAGACAAGATTTGGCGTTTTGTCATTTTGAACTTGTTGAGCAAACTCCTGGCATATTTTGTTTGTGAGACAAAAAGGTTGCTACCTGTTTGCCAAACTTCTATACTTAGGTAGTAATGTAGGTGGTCTAGTTCAGTCACGTCGAAAGCTTTACTCGTATGAGGTTTGATTTGTTCAATAGCACTTGCCTCACTACTTATAATAATGATTCCATCTACATAAATGACTAGTAGAATGATATCATTACCAATGCTTTTGATGTATAGATTGGAATACAAAGGACTCTGTTGGAACCCCTATTCATCCAAGTACTTATGAATTTTAATGTACCATGCTTGGGGTGCTTGCTTCAGGCCATTTAGAGCTTTCTTTAGTCGGCACACAGGATGCTCCTTTCGTGGAACCTGAAAACCCTGTCGTTGATACATGTAGACGTCTTCCTCCAAATATCATTGAGTAAGGCACTCTTCACGTCCATTTGATGGACCTTCTAGCCAAACTGTGCAACCATGGCTAGAACTTATTGGGCGGAGCTCATCTTTGTTGTAGGAGCAAAGGTCTCCTCATAGTCAATGCCCTCTTAGTGAGAGAATGCTTTTACAACCAATCGTACCCTGTACTTGTCAAGTGTGCCATTTGCCTTGTACTTGACCTTGTACACCCATTGGCGTCCAATTTATTTTTTCCCTGGTGGAAGATCCATGAGATCCCAAGTTTGGTTTTTCATTAGACTCTTATGTTTGGTTGCCATGGCTTTCCCCCATTCGGTTCTCCCTTTTACCTCCTCAAACACCTATAGCTCATAAACTCTCTGAACATTGGCCATCAGAGCAAGTTGACTGTGTTAGGTATTTGTTGTTGGATGTTAGAAAGTCCATTTATCAATTTCTCTTGAGCTAACTGAGAAAGGTAGGTCAAGTTTAGGTCCCCATACCACTGATGCCAAAGTGTAATGATGTCCGATGCACTCTTGGCTGCTAATGCATGCTCCCTAACCTGTTCGATGTTAATCAGTCTGAACAGTGCATGATTTTCCACACTAAGAGCAATAGTCTTCTTGGTCTCCTCGTCAACTATGTAGCATTTATGATTTTTCTACAAATAACATCTAGACGGGGGCAGTGCCTCATAATCTGACTAACTGAGAGTAGATTAAGCTCCATGCCCGGAACATAATACAGATTGAGGAAAATCAACATGCTTGCTCGAAAGGAAATTTGTAAATTCCCTTTTGCCTACTACTGTGAACTCTTCCCCACCACCAAAGATCATTGAATTCTTAGAGTAACAACCAGTGTACTCATTGAAGCAATCCTGTCTGTAGGTGAAGTGTCGTGATGCACTTGAATCTATGCACCAAGCAGATGCCTTGGGTTGATCTGCTTGTCTCTTGGCCATGGATGCATAGAAAGTTGACTTCTCCTCTGTATGCTCTGTGACATGGGCCTTCTGTTGAGACTCTCCTTGGTTAGTTTTTTATCAACGAACCTCTTTCTGCAATGCTTCTTTATATTTCCCACCTTGCCACAGTAGTGGCATGTCATGTTCTTCATACTCTTGGTTGCATCTTCACTGCTGCTTTGCCCTTTCTTCTTTACTCACTTGCTTTTGCCCTTGGCATTGGCTGCAAAGGCTTGTTTTGTACCCTGTGCCACATTGCTGCTACCAAATAGTTTCTTCCATTAGTCTCGCTATAAGAGCTTATTGCACAATTCTTCAAACATTACGTCAACATTCGTAGTGGTGATGTTTAGGGTCTCAATAAAGTATTCATAAGCATGTGGTAAGCTTTTCAGTGCAATTACCACCTTTTCCTCCGCTTCCATTCTCCAACCAATGGCCAACAATCGTTCTTTGATATCCATGATCTTGAGTAAATGATCCCGCGGACCCGCAGTGATGCATTCTCATCCATCGTGATCGAAAACAACATATTCTTCAGGAAGAAGACTTTACTCTTGTCCAAAGTTTCATGCAACTCTCGCAAATCCTTACAAACTGTTGATGAAGTCTTCCTTGTTTGGACTTAAAGAAGCATTTCATTTGTTATGGACAACTTGATCAACATCCTTGCTTCTTTGTCTTGCTCATCATACTTGTCTTGGTCGGGTATTGTTACCTAGGATGATATCAGCGAAGCACTTGTACTCAAATAGGGCCAACATATGTTGCTTTCACGCATTGAAGTTTTTACCAGAGAAAATTTGGCTGCCTTCTAGCATGATGTTGGTAAAGAGGCCATTGCTGCAAGTAAAAAATGCAGAAATATATATTGAAACAGAGTAAAATGTTGACAATACTTGTTCTTCCCTCCCTCAATCTATAATCTTGGAGTAAAAACACTTGGATACTGACTCTAAACACCTGTAGCAGCCACGTATCACTGATTTATGATAAATCTGTTGAAAAACAACACCAAAACACAAATTTTGAGAAATTTGCTCAGAAACAGCACCGAACACAGTTTTTGAGAATTTTTTCCTTGGATCAGCTGAAAATCACCAAAATAGCAGCTGAAACTTCAAAATTTACAAATATGGGCAGAAGTATAGGCATAAATAGCTTCAATCTGCTTTCAAATCCTTTGTATTGTCAAGAAAATTGAGAAATTTCATTGATTGGCTGTCTAATCAGACCATATATTCCAGATTTTGGCTGGAAAACTTCTGCAGTAGTATCGGTACAATAAATCCATACACGTATGACTCCGATTGATCATGGTGGCTTGATTTCTTCCCTTGTGGTGCCATACAACTGTATGGAGTTCATGTGCAGGCTGACAAACTTCTTGAGAGAATTCTTCGTATTGCATTGATTAAATGAGAAGTGAAAGCCTTCCTATAAAGTGTTACATAATAGTAGAGTCAATCCACTTTATGAATGTGGAATATACAGAGATACAGACTAAAGTAAAACATAAAAACATAAAATAAAGTAAAAAGTGACTTTATTAATGGCTATGTCTAATATAAAATTGACCTTTATTATTTTGACATTTAGTTTAACAGATTTGCTGCTGTTTTTACAGCTGTTATAAAGTGAATTTCAGATCTGTTTTACGCATGATAAGATTGCCCTAGAGGGCTGAAACTTATTGGCACACTTTGGTATCTTTTATCTTGAATTGCCTAGTGGATTGGGGTTGTTAAGAGGTGAAAAACTGTTCGCTGCTGTTGCTGTTTTATTTATATTTCGTAACAGCCATAACACTGAAAATTCACAGGGTTAAGATTCAGGAAACCTCTAGGAAGGAGGTGAAATTTTCTGAGTTGCATTAATTGCCCTAGTTGCTTTGTTGTAAGCATTGTGTTTTATGATTGATCCCTTTGAGTTTTGGAACTGTAGGCTTTGTTGAAAGTCTGGAGGCAGTCCATCTTGTTTGCCATGAATTCACATTCTTCAAGAATGGCGAGGAAAGAATCCTTCATAAAGTGGCCATTCAATAATTGTGCATTTCCCTGCTCTAAGAAGGGAAATGCATTTAATAAGGCCCTGGATTACTCTTTGGGATGTGAGATAACCCATGGCCTCAACTGCTATAACATACAGAGATGTGGTCAACGATCAACCTTGCTATATGGATTTGGATTCTAAAGAGCCCCACATCTTTAGACTTACTCTTGTTTATGGACAAATAGGTCAATGCCTTTCAAAAGAGAGTCTTGATTGCTTCGAGGAAGAATTGTCCAAAACTTGACGCCTTTAGCATGGACAAAATGAATGGTCACTCAACCTTGTTATTAGCCTTTTTGAAGTCAATCTTGATAAAGAGGGTGTTAAGGTCAAGACCTAGCCCACTCCATGTCTTCCCACACAGTTACAACATTGTCAAGATTGAAACACGCTATGAGAAACTGTGTCTATTCTAGACAGATGATCTTAGGTAGAATATACTTAAGGTGCAAGTTCATATCCTTGGCCAAAACTTTTGTATGAGACATTCAAGAGGGTAATTGTTGGTCAACTAGTAATGAGCTTAGGGTCCCTAGGCTCGGGGATGAAATTGATTATTCCTTTGTTTATGCTTCCCTCCAATGATTGATTTTAAATAGCTTATTTATATACTCAAAGCAGGTTCGACCCAACAAATCACATGTACCATTACCAAAATCACATGGAATGCTATCCAATCTTGGCGACTTATCCTTGGTCATTTTCATTAGATCAATTGTCGGTTCATCCAAGTTTAGTCACTTCTCACATTCTTTCATGAGCCTTAGACAAAGAATGAGAGACAATGTCAAGACAAAGTTAGCATGGCCACCTGATGTTCCTATGTGAGGCCTTGACATGAGAAAACTTGTCTATCATCGTTGACTTATTCTTCAATGTCTTCTTGCTTGGCAAGCTATCCATTGGTCATCTTAACCACAAAGATTATTTCAGAAGCATTCTTGGAGGCTAAGGCTTTGAAGAAGTTCTTTGTTGGTCGGTCTTCTTTTCCAAGGCAATGGAGGTAGGCTCTCAATTGAGGCCAACGACTTGATGAAATTCATTAACTATGAGGAAATGTTGAAGCTTGGTAGCCTTGGTTTGTATTTCTTCATTAAAGGGGTTGGATTGTAATGGCTTGGTAGCCTTGGTTTGTATTTCTTCATTAAAAGGGTTGGATTGTAATGGCTGTTTTCCCTACTTTAGCTCTTCTTTGATAGATTGATTTTGTTTTCTTTGGATTGAGACAATTTGCCTTCCAAATCCCCTCAAAAGCGAGGCAATGCGTGCTATGGCATCCTCCCACCATACAATCTTTAATAGATTAAACCTGATTCAAACATATGAACCAAACATGTAGGTGGTAAAGCCTAGTGCAAGCAAGTCAACATATATTTCAAAATGAAATAATCAAATAAGAGAAAAGATGAATGATGAATGAATGTGAAAAGAGTACAATACGTGTTATTAATACATATTGAGTGTGGCACTTTGGCAATTGGCCTATGTATGGGTCAGCCACAAAATTATTAATAATTACTATTCTAGTGTACATAACTATTCTATATAATGAACGTTTATGGTCATTTCCAGGTCTCCCCCCTTCAAGGAAATTTGTCCTTGAAGCATTATTTGGAGAGGCTATTGCAGAGGAACGACCATGCTTTCTTGCAAGATGTATTTAGTTTGATCTAAGGTCGTCGAAGGTTACCTGACTCTGTCTCGTCCTTTCTCCAAGTTCTCTTTCAAGATGTGCATAATCTTGTGGGATTGTTTGAAATGGTTGCTTATGTTGGAAACCTCGATGCTTCCCTGTGTGACGTATTCCTTCTTAGCACATTAGCTTGGCATTCCTTTGGAGTTCATCTTCCGTGGTTGTGAGGAGCTTGTTTAGGTGACTAGGGTTTCATCATACAATTTATACATTTTCCCTTGCCATTTGAACTTTCATAAACAACTTCTTCATGTTGGTGGTATAGTCACCCAACAACATTAACTGTTCCACACTGAAGACTGTCCATTCCACCAAATGGCATAAAATAGAATCCTATTTGCAATTTGAAATTTTGCATTTGGAGTGTCAGCTTATGTCATTTTCCAACTTTTGTATCTTTTGGTTATTTTCCATTCCAATTCTAAGGTCCTTCATTGGATATTCAAAGCAATTCAACTTCTTTGCGACATTGATATCAATGGAGTTGTGTGTACTACTATAATGCACAAATACGATCACATCCAAGTTTTGCACTAACCCTTTAAGCTTTAAAGTACACGGTGCTAGGTTTCCTACAGTGGTTGTTGGGGAGGTCCTAGGTAAATCTATGTTATCATACCTTTTGGGCTTCATGGTTTGTGTCATGTTTGTCATAGTTGCCAGTGATCTAAATCATTGTTGGAGAATTACACTTCCTTACCATTCTTGATCTTGCAACAATATAACTTCTTGTCTTGCTTCTCTTCAATTTATGGTTTTTGACAATTACCTTCCTTGTGATGGTGTGTGGAACATATTTAGTGGTGTGCTGTAACATATTTAGTTCTTTCTATTACATGGAAGGCTTCCTTTTGTTCGTTGAGTTGTTTTTTCTTTCTCTGTTTGGCCTTGTCTTGGGTGCTTTGATGTAGGTTATGTTCCATTGCCTTATTGCATCCTTTATTTTTGCGTTCTAACCTACAATATATATGTTTAGCATTTTGTCTTACAGTATGCTTGAAACTCTTGAATTTTTTGTTGTTAAGATTCCCATTCCTCCATGTATTCCTCTACCAATCTTACTTCTCAAAGATGAGTGAGTTTGGTAAAGATATCATGCTATTCTTTGTCATAAAACCTTTTAATGATTTAAACATTTTCCAATTCAGGGGTGAGCCTCTAATTTTGTTAGACCACCATAACAACTAGTGGTAGGTGGGACCTTCTAACTACATTGATGTGATTAAGATCTTCTTGTCCTCTATTTGAGCAAGGTTCATCTCGAAACATGTTTCGGTCTTGATTAACCTTATGGTACCCAACCTGGCATTGCTCCCATCGAACTTGGGTTAATTCAAACTTCAATTTGTTGGGAGGTCCCGATTGTTGATTAAACTCCCCATTCGACACGAGATCGAGAATTCTCTTGGCTTGTATTTCCTTGATTGTGGATGAGCTAGATGTTAACATTTGCATAAAATACCTCGATTCTTTACTCATGTCCTTCACATCATCCTTGGCACTATTGATTTTTGTGTTTGATTCAACATTGCTCATCCTCTTTGGTAATCATTGGTATTCAATTCCCTTGAACTTGTTGAGAGTCATGTTAACTTGTAGTTTTTAAGCTCTTTAATGTTTAGTTGTCCAAAGTTTTCAGTTTTCCTTGGTACACTATTGTTTTTGAAGATATGGCTAGGGTTTGGGCACTTGCTTTGGCTATGCTTATAAAGGTTAGGGCTTCATTTTGTTTTCCATGAAATTTGTGTTTTGAGGCATAGTCTTTTCATAGTGGAAAGAATTATAATTATGTGAATGTCTTTCCATCTAAAAGCAGATTGGGGATTAATGTGGGGTTTTATCCACTCGAGCCAAAATGAGACAGTTTCTAGATAATGATGAAAATGAATAAAATCCTTGGCTGATTACACATGTGAGTCAAACATGCTAGAGTTCTACACCAAAGTGTGATTGACACAATCTCTGCCTGATTGTATTATGGAATATACAAATACAATATGTCATTCTTGTAAATAAGCTAGACAATTAAGATAAATCTCAATCGTTTACAAGAATAGCTAATCTTAACAATAAGGTGGCAAAACAAACCGTGATAGTAATGGAGAGGTGGCAAACAACAAAAAATGAAAACATACTAAAGATTGCACTAAAGATCCCTAGCATTCCTCCCAACAGTAGAAGCACTGTCCTTCAATGCTCTTGGAATTGGAAGAGAGGGGAAAGAATTCAACTACATTTGGTGTTGAGAAATCCATTGGCCTGATTCAGAAGCTAACCAAACTCTACCCTAATAATGTACTTAAAAATCCAAACGAGACAAAGCCTTACAAAAGGATTTTGGAATGAAGAAAACTCTATCTTGATGATGTGGATCAATAAGATTGAACTCAAACAAACTGCTCAAAATCCCACTAAAGTGCTGTCATCAAACAAAGTGATAAAATGTCGAAACAACATATAGTGGTAGTGGTGTGATATGAGTGAAGTTGCTGAAGTGTAATGAAGTTATACTAAGTCTCCAGAGGTACTCCAACAAAAACCTTGTGTTGGGACATTGGGTCCCAAGCAATGCCAAAACAAGGCATATAAACTCCGAGTGTTATGGATGCCATAGCATGTTTGCAAAAACACATCAAGAATAGGGCAAATCACTACTCAAGGTGATGTTACAAAGAGGCCCAAAGTCTAAAACTAGCTAGTAATGAGCACAATAATGGTCTTCAATTGTCCCTATGGTCACCATTCCATTTCATTGGAGTGCATGGGTCAACAACCACTGCAATCATTGAGTTGACTAAACAATGGTGTCAGTCATCATTCCATTTCACTAGAGTGCATGGGTAAACAGTTGTTGCAATCATCGATATGACCAAGTGTTGGTGCTGAAAACTTGGTTCACATTTGTTTGTCATTGGTTCTTGACAAATATGGATATAGAAAAAGATATTGCTAGGATGAGTTGCATTTCAATGCAGCAAGGGCCAAAGTGAAACAAGGCCTTGCAATAAGAATTGTGGAATACCAACACTTTGAAGGCAAAAGGTGGCTGAAGGTTGGCGTATGACCCCCCTAGTTTAAGGGGTGGGCTTCGAGGCATGGCCCTGATAATTTTTTTTGAATTAGACATTCAAATTTTTTTAGTTTGTTGAAACAAATCTTCTAATATGCAACTAATTGAAGTGAGCCACTTACGAGTTCAACTTGAGGAGGAAGAAAGCTTGCAAAATTGCTAGGGAAACGAATGTAGTGGATTGGTGATGCAATATGAATGATTTGTGCACCTAATATGGATCTGTGCATTGATGTGGAAAAGTTTGGCAGATCTAGGACAAAAGGAGTATTGACTTTGATAAC
>ML790223.1:205843-219193 GCA_009831015.1 Picea engelmannii
GTTATTGGATTAATCCCCATTGAGGATTAATCATGTCGGTAATTGTATAAGGACCAAATCCCCTTTTGCGGATTGGTCATCGGACAATTACAAAGTGTTGAATAAGAAGTCAGCCCCAACAGTTATAATGGAAGACCCAGAATTAATTAAAGGTGGGTTTACCCACCCAGAGTGAGAGGTCGGCCCTGCCAGATTGTGGCCTTTCACATGTGCCAGGTTGATATAAATAAGAGGCTAGCGCCTCACTTCTTACACACAACGCACTTGCTCATTCTCTTATGAGGCAAGCTGCAATTAGAAGTTGGAGAGAGGAGAAGAAGAGTGGCGCATCTCTTGGGGAGGACTTTCTGTATTGGTTTGAGTTATCTCTTGAACATTGTATAAGCCATTTATGATAAGGAAGTTTTTGCTGGGTTTTCTTCCCCTAGAGGGTTTCCCAGGATAAATGCTGTGTCTCTTGTGAATGTGTATTTCTCAGTGATCTTGTTCTTATTATGCTCTTATCTAATGAAATGCAAAGAACTATAATAATGGCATTAACATTAATAGAGATGAGTCGGCTTGAGATGGTCTCTTGCCTTGTACTCCTATGGACTTAGTTGAGTCGGCATGGATGGTGCTCCAGATGGTACTCCTATGGACTCAGTTGAGTGATCTATTGAGTGTGACATCCCTGTGGCCGAGCACAGGTGGACGTGTCCCTAGTGGCTGAGCACTAGAGGATGAGAGAGATCCTTGCTATATTGTCTGAGAGTAAGATTTACTTGTAGCCCTAATTATGTTGTCAAGGGTACAATTCGGCCCCACCATATGAAAGATAATTAATATTGTGTAATGATTAATTATATTATTGAGTTAATGAGGTCGGCCCTATTGTGTCTGTTATCACACAATTTGTACTTTGATAGAAGGAAAGGTAAAAGGAAAACAAATTGGCGTAACTTGAGGTTATCTTATCACTGTCACCTCAATAGGAATCCTCTTTCTATTTAGGGTTGTAGGCCCAAGGGAGACGTCTTCGGTGACCTGGGGGTTTGAGAAGGCAAGGTCAAAATGGCTAATAAAAGATCCCCTCTCACAAGTCACCACTGATTAGAAAGTCCCGGTTTTATAACCAATGAAATGATAATATATCAAGGTGTACCTACCCGGAACAAAGCAACAAGAAACTATATATATTGCAAGTACAACTTGCTGATTAGCACTTCATAAAACCATAGACTTTCTCAAATAAACCAATTGGTTGATAATGATGAAGTAAACAAAAAATTATAACAACAATATTTATGAGGCAATACTTCACAGTAAGTGCCTTGAAACAACTTCAAAATGACTAAGAATAATCAACCATTAACATCATAATACTAGCATTTATTAGAAGCAAACAAGCCAATGCTTAAATCAGCCTTTTCAATTGCTTTTAGAAGCCTTTAATGCTGCAATGTATCGCTGTAGCTTACTTTAGTAACAACAACAATAATGTTAGTAGGTTAGGTTATTATAATGTTAGAAATGGTTAGTAGGAAGCTCAAGGTATAGGTTTTGATGGTTGTTTTGATCAATCACTCAATAAGAAGACTTAGATTAGTGCTTTAGGGCAATTGGAGTCAATGATATGGCAACAAATGTTCAAGGAAAAAGATGATAGTAAGAGAGTCAAAGACAAGAGGGATAAATAGATGGAGTGTTGGTAACCCAAGGCTCCAACTATCAAACCTTAGGGGAAACTAGCTACTAAGGTGTAGGTAACCCTAGGCCTTTTCCTCCCTCTTTAACTCAATGATGAAGCAAAAACAACTAAGATGAAGCAAGTAAGACTAGGGTGTTGCAATGGCAAGGTCCTAGCAAATGCTTCAAGGAAATCGACCTCTTGACAAGATCTAGTAGGTGAAGGCTTTTAAAGCTAGGACAATAACATGTGCTAGTCTTCCTAGGGTTTTAAACAAACAATTTCATAATCTTAATGTAAAATGCAAGATAAAAATGACTATAACCATTCAATTAAGAAGAATTTGCAGAAATTTCACTTACGTACATCAAGAATCATAAAGTAAAACCCTAGTTGAACACATCCACCAAGAAACTTGCCAAAATAATCCAAATTTAGCCTTCCTCAACAAGTGCGCCTAAAATTTCAGCCAAGAAACCCTAGATAGGGCGCAATTTTCAGTCCTCACAAGTGTGAGTGAAAGATGATGAATAATACAAGGGTAAAAACCCTTACTTATATACTAAGTCACCTGACACGTCCCTTATGGGCCAAGTGTCAGTATCCGCGGTGTCACTGTGATGACACACTACGGTACGTGTCGGACACTGTTTCAACACGTGTCATCACCTCAGGACATGACCTAAAACTGTGTTGGACACCATCTAAAACCGTGTCAGACACCATCTAAAATCGTGTACTTTGTAAAAGAGCCTATGTGAGGTTAAAAAGGGGTTTTCCCTTGTCTTTTAGCTATTTCATTTTACTGTCACCGTGGGATATTGCAGCTTGGCAGCCAACAACCATCGCCCAGTTCACAAGTAAGTCCTCTAGGCTCTGGCTGAGTTTGGAAGCTTTATGCAAATTTCCTCAATTCATTTAGACAACTAAATGTGTGAGGTCTTTGTGTCATTTTCTGGTGCTAGTGACGAGGGATTACAATTTTGGACAGTGGCTAAATTTGTGTTTAAATACCATATATCTGGGCAACACTTTAACACATTTAAAAACTTGAGAAGCATTTTAATCAAATTGATGAGGAATATTGATGAACGATTTGGTCAATAACCCCAACGACCTAACACCTTAATTCTAGTTTCATTTACAGCGTTGCCATTGGAAACTCTTTGACATGATTTGATTCTAGTTTATTCTTGTAATATCTCTCCCTAAACTCACATAAGCACACAAGGTGTTTTCTTCCAGCTCTTTTGAACTTGTGATAATGGTACAAGGGTTCACATGAATGGTTTAATTTTCAGTTTTGTTCCATTGCTTTTCTTGAAACATTTTGATAGACCTAACATCCAAAGCACCTCTGGAAACAAATCAATGCAAAACATGATGCAACGACCTAACTCAATATGCTAACATCACATTCATTTTAACACTATCTGAGGGCTTAATCACTGTTTTACTGCAGAATTTGTGCAAACATATTAAAGACATGAACACATGGATCATTCATTCTATTCCTTTCCTTTGAGCACTGTGTATGCATGTTGACAAACCTGTGGTAATATGCTTTGAATGCTCACTGTTCTGTGGGTTATTTGTATCATGTACATTGTATACAGTATCACCGTATCAAACTATCAGTATGTCTATGTTCTATCATCTATGAGTATGATGTTTAGAGTTTGATTGTTTTGTATGATGTATCTTTTTTGGAGTTCATGATGTATCATTGAATCAGTGATCAATATCTACTATAGTCTATGATCTATCAATATTTTTTCTATTTCAGTAATTGTTAACTTATAGTCTTATATATATTAAAATTCTATATATATATATAACGTGTCCTGATTTTGAGGGTTGTCGTGTCCGTATCAGATACTCGTATTCCCGTGTCCTCCGTGTCCCGTGTCAGGTGACTTAGCTTACATAGTTTTAATGACCAGAATTAGGTCAAAAAGGCCGACATGGCTAGTTACACATAATATCCAGTTTTTACATTAAATGTCATAATAAAACCCTAAATCAAGCTGTAAAGATGACGTCATGCCCTTTTAGGGTGACGTTAGGCCTTCTTAGGGCAACGTTGCCTTCCTGGAGAAAAACGTTAGGCCTCCTTGGGCCTCAAGATCCTGCCACCCGTGCCACTTGGCACACAACTGCATCCAAAGTGTCCAAAACGTTGGGTGACGTCATGGGCCTTCCAAGGCCAACATCATGGTGAAAAGGCAAGACCCCCCTGGGTCCAGGCCTGCCAGGCTGTCCCTGGTGGAACGTCCTCCTCTCTCTCCGGTGCAAACCCTTGATCTATCTTTGCCCCTAGCTGGGGTCTCAACATCCATATGGTGGGATTTTAGCCCTATAGAGGTACGAACTAATCATCTCCCCGTGTGTACCTGTCCATCGGGTGTACCCTTGCAACATCAACAAGTACGCCCTCCATGGGTTCATAAGTCACAGGGATCATAGCAATGCCAATCACATATAATCATCAAGTTATTTAAACATGTGCATGAAACCCCCTTTACCTGGACAAGTGCTCAAAGACGTTATGCTATTCTACAAGCCAAGTTTGGAGGGGACGCTAGGACGTCCTATTGGGCTAGTGCTCATTGGACGTGGGATGTTCCCGCGTGAAGACAAATCCATGCCATGTAAGTGGATGAGGTGGTAAGGGATGTCTGGGCAATGGGTGCAGTGATAACATGGAAATGTATGGCTTACCCGTGGGTGCCTCTGAAGAGGGTGAGCTGCACCTTGTCATGGATGCAAATGTTTCCAAGCCCATTCATGCCTTTTATCTTTTATTCTTATTGCTTTTTCTTTCAAGAGGCTAGTTAGGTGGCATTGCCCTGGCGTGGTGACAAGTGGTGACAATGTTACCCACAAGCATTTCACGGAAATGAGAATGCTGGTTCATGATGAGACCTCCTTTCTCTTGGCTATGCTACCAAGAGACACTACCCTGGCGTGGTGACCAGTTGAATGGTAGTGTCATACCGCTACATGCCCATGGACCTAATAGGCTGGCTCGTGATGTGACCCCCTATCCTCCAACTAGGTCTTGATTTATTATTTTGTATGGGTCCCTTTGTTTCTTGCTAAGAAGCCTTTTATTGCTTTCTCGGGGATCCTTGGGTGAAGCATCTCAAGGTTTCATTCTTTTGGCTTTTGTCTTTTTCCAGCTACTTTTACCCTCTGGGCCTTTAGCCCCTTCTTCCCACAAGGTAAGGTACAACCCTTTGAAAGCTTGGCAAACCTAGTGCCCGGACCAGTGTGTGGGATGGATGAGCGGGAAAAAGATGAAAAGTGGTAAGTATGGTGGGAACGGACGATTACCTTTCATGAACCTCCCAATGGAAACTCAAACCCTATGGGAACCAGCTTACTAGGGCATCATGTTATTCCCCCCAGGTGTGGGCAAGTGGAAAGGCATAAGGTCCAAGCACACGTTAGAAGCAAAAAAAATTAAATGCACATATTAAATGTTTTGAGAATCAGAGTGACACATACCATGATACACAGACTCATTACCTCATGGAGCTAGACCCATTTTTGCTGAAGGACCAGGCCGATGGGAAGGATGCTGCTGCTGCTATCAAAGTGGAGGCGCTGAAAAATAAAAGGCTGGGCCCTCCAGGGCCAAGCTCAAGTTGATCTTGCTCTCGATACTCCATGTCTAGGACCTGTGGGCCTTGAGACATAATCTCCCTAGTTATCCCTTTCGAACTACACCTTTAATGACACAACAAGACAAAGTAATCGAAGGTGGCTAGAGAACATTATCACAAGGATCCTTCTTCGGGCAAATAATGTCCTTACTCCTATCAAGATCTGAGCACAACAGTGGTTGATAATCTTCTTCAGGGAATAAATCCAAGTGCTCAGAGGAATAATCATCAAAATCCTCAAGGTATGACCGAAAGTCATTAGGAAAATATAGCACTAGGTCATCCTTGGGTGTCTAAAACAGGTTTGTAATCACACCATCTCCTTGTTGCCAATTGTCAAGTTTACTAGTAATTTCATGTGATAAAGGTAATGGCAACTTTTGGAAACGACCCTCAATGTTGTAAATGGGATCCCCATCATATCCAATCACATCCCATTTACGCTTCCCAACATGTATGGATTCATCAATATTATCAACAAAGTCATTATCTTCATCATAACATGAAGGGGTTAGAACATCCAACACTTCTTCACTTTCCACATCATAAGATAGAGAATCATTAAAAATTTGGAAAGGGAAGTAACTCACCTTGCTCACTTCTTCCTGTGAAGGAGTTTCAAGTATTTGGATATCTTCATCATATGGAAGACTTGCCTCTACATCTTCTAGCTTGTCCAGGGGTTCCATTTCGTTTTCATTGTCTAAATCATAAAATAAGGTATCATCAAAAAATTGGAAAGGAAAATGACTCCTCATTCTCTTCATCTTGTGTAGGAGAGATAGGATCTTGGAGAGCTTCGTCAGATGGAGGAGCGATTACCAGTGCTTCATCCTCATAATTCACTTTTCTAGTTTCACTACATTCTATCAAATCATGGGAGAAATCCTGCTCCTCTTCAAGGGGTTGACAATTTCCTTCATAAATCTAGTCTTTCATATCAAAAGGTTCTTGGTATTGAGCATGATATACATTCCTGAGATCTTCTACAATCTCAGTGGTGAATCCTTCATCCTCTAAGGCCATTGTGAGATTTTGAAGGGCATCTTCATACGTTTGGAAATGTGGTTTGACAAAGTCAATAAACCTACTAATGAGGTGTATGAAAGATGATATACCCCTATCTTCGCAACAACCTTTAAACCAATCTTGCACAAAGGATGGTAGAGAGAGTATGAATAATTTTACCAGAACATCCTCCCCTCCCAATTCTATCTCGCTTATATACTTAAAAAATTCTACAATGTGAGGAATTGGGAGGCCCCCTTCAAATCTTGGAGGGTTGCTTGACCATTTTGTATCAAAACAAGTCGGGCATCCTTGAAGACTTTCGAAATCAATAGTTGTATACTCTTGTTCCTAGGACGCCATGATCCCATAACTTGGAAATATCACAGAATTGAGAGGAAGGTGGCAACTAGGGAAAGGTTAGTGGAGTCGCCAGATAATTTTCTTCAAACTATCAAAGGGATGAGGGGATCACCCTCAGTGGAGTCGCCAGGTAAGCTCTGCAAAGTAAAGGCTTTTGAGGAAGGGCTTACTGAAAAGTGTCGTCTTGAGGAGAATTGACTCAGGGTTCCTCGACAACGACGCCAAAATGTTATCGCACAATTTGTATTTTGATAGAAGGAAAGGTAAAAGGAAAGCAAATTGGCGTAACTTGATGTTATCCTATCACTGTCACCTCAATAGGATTCCTCTTTCTATTTATGGTTGTAGGCCCGGGAGAGACGTCCCCGATGACCTGGGGGTTTGAGAAGGCAAGGTCAAAACGGCTAATAAAAGATCCCCTCTCACAAGTCACCACTGATCAGAAAGTCTTGGTTTTATAACCAATGAAATGATAATATATCAAGGTGTACCTGTCCGAAACAAAGCAACAAGAAACTATATATGTTGCAAGTACAGCTTGCTGATTAACACTTCATAAAACCGTAGACTTTCTCAAATAAAACAATTGGCTGATAATGATGAAGTAAACAGAAAATTATAACAACAATATTTATGAGGCAATACTTCACGATAAGTGCCTTGAAACAACTTCAAAATGACTAAGAATAATCAACCATTAACATCAAGAAGCAAACAAGGCAATGCATAAATCAGTTTTTTCATTTTCTTTTAGAAGCTTTTATTGCTGCAATGTATGGTTGTAACTTACTTTAGTAACAACAACAATAATGTTAGTAGGTTAGGCTATTCTAATGTTAGAAATGGTTAGTAGGAAGCTCAAGGTATAGGTTTTGATGGTTGTTTTGATCAATCACTCAATAAGAAGACTTAGACTAGTGCTTTAGGGCAAATGGAGTCAATGATATGGCAGAAAATGTTGAAGGAAAAAAATGATAGTAAGAGAGTCAAAGACAAGAGGGATAAATAGATGGAGTGTTGGTAACCCGACGCTCCAACTATCAAACCCTAAGGGAAACTAGCTACTAAGGTGTAGGTAACCCTAGGCCTTAGTAGATTTTCCTCCCTCTTTAACTCAATGATGAAGCAAAAATGGCTAAGATGAAGCAAGTAAGACTAGGGTGTTGCAATGGCAAGGCCCTAGCAAATGCTTCAAGGAAATCGACCTCTTGACAAGATCTAGTAGGTGAAGGCTTTTAAAGCTAGGACAATAACATGTGCTAGTCTTCTTAGGGTTTTAAACAAGCAATTTCATAATCTTAATGTAAAATGCAGGATAAAAATGACTATAACCATTCAATTAAGAAGAATTTGCAGAAATTTCACTTACATACATCAAGAATCATCAAGTAAAACCCTAGTTGAACACATCCACCAAGAAACTTGCCAAAATACTCCAAATTTAGCCTTCCTCGACAAGTGCACCTAATATTTCAGTCAAGAAACCCTAGATAAGGGCACAAATTTCAGTCCTCACAAGTGTGAGTGAAAGATGATGAATAATACAAGGGTAAAAACCCTTACTTATATAGTTTTAATGACCATAATTAGGTCAAAAAGGTCGACATGGGCAGTTACACATAATATCCAATTTTTACATTAAATATCATAATAAAACCCTAAATCAAGCTGTAAAGATGATGTCATGCCCTTTTAGGGTGACGTTAGGCCTTCTTAGGGCAACGTTGGCCTCCAGGAGCAAAATGTTAGGCCTCCTTGGGCCTCTGGATCTTGCCACACGTGCCACTTGGCACACAACTGCATCCAAAGTGTCCAAAACGTTGGGTGACATCATGGGACTACCAAGGCCTACATCATGGTGAAAAGGGCAAGACCCCCCTGGGTCCAAGCCTGCCAGGCTGTCCCTGGTGGAACATCCTCCTCTCTCTCCGGTGCAAGCCCCCGATCTGTCTCTGCCCCTGGTTGGGGTCTCAACATCCATCTAGTGGGCTTTTAGCCCTATGGAGGTCCGAACTAATCATCTCCCCATGTATACCTGTCCATCTGGTGTGGCCCTGCAACATCAACAAGTATGCCTTCCATGGACTCATAAGTCACAGGGATCATAGCAATGTCAATCACATCTAATCATCAAGTTATTTAAACATGTGCATGAAACCCCCTTTACCTGGACAAGTGCTCGAAGACGTTATGCTATTCTACAAGCCAAGTTTGGAGGGGACGCTAGGACGTCCTATTGGGCTAGTGCTCATTGGATGTGGGATGTTCCCAGGTGAAGACACATCCAGGCCATGTAAGTAGATGAGGTGGTAAGGGATGTCTAGGCAATGGGTGCAGTGATAACATGGAAATGTATGGCTTACCCGTGGGTGCCTCTGAAGAGGGTGAGATGCACCTTGTCATGGATGCAAATGTTTCCAAGCCCATTCATGCCTTTTATCTTTTATTCTTATTGCTTTTTCTTTCAAGAGGCTAGTTAGGGGACATTGCCCTGGCGTGGTGACCGGTGTTGACAATGTTACCCACAAGCATTTCGCGGAAATGAGAAGGCTTGATCGTGATGAGACGCCCTTTCTCTTGGCTATGCCACCAAGAGCCACTACCCTGGCGTGGTGACCAGTTGAATGGTAGTGTCATACCGCTACATGCCCATGGACCTAATAGGCTGGCTCGTGATGAGACCCCCTATCCTCTAACTAGGTCTTGATTTATTATTTTTATGGGTCCCTCTGTTTCTTGTTGAGAAGCCTTTTATTTCTTTCTCGGGGATCCCTGGGCAAAGCATCTCAAGGTTTCATTCTTTTGGCTTTTATCTTTTGCCAACTACTTTTACCCTCTGGGCCTTTAGCCCCTTCTTCCCACAAGGTAAGGTACAAACCTTTGAAAGCTTGGAAAACCAGTGCCCGGACCAATGTATGGGATGGATGAGCGAGAAAAAGATGAAAAGTGGTAAGTATGGTGGGACCGAACGATGACCTTTCATAAACCCCCCCAATGGCAACTCAAACCCTATGGGAACCAACTTACTAGGGCATCATGTCGTTCCCCCCAGGTGTGGTCAAGTGGAAAGGCATAAGGTCCAAGCACACGTTAGAAGCAAAAATAATTAAATGCACATATTAAATGTTTTGAGAATCAGAGTGACACATACCATGATACATAGACTCATTACCTCATGGAGAAAGACCCATTTTTGCTGATGGACCAGGCCGATGGGATGGATGTTGCTGCTGCTATCAAGGTGGAGGCACAGAAGAAGAAAAGGATAGGCCCTCCAGGGCCAAGCTCAAGTCGATCTGGCTCTCGGTACTCCATGTCTAGGACCTGTGGGCCTTGAGACATGATCTCCTTCGTTATCCCTAGGCTAGGCGATAACAGTGCCAATAGACACACCTTTTGATGTGTCAGTTCTTGTATAAATAAAGGTGAATCCCCATTGAGGATTACACACTCTCACTTGTCATCTCGGAATTTGAGTAAGTGCATGTACAACTGAAGTGCGCACCTCTCTTGGGCGCTAGGTTCTAGCTTTTTGTAAGCACCCTCTTGTGTGCTAAGGTCTATGGTGTGGGGGATCTTCTCTTGAGAATATAGCAAAGGATTGCTGGGTTTTTCCCTTGATTGAGAAGGGTTTTCCCAGGATACTTCTTGTGTTCTTGTGCATGGTTATTCTTCTTTTGATCTTGGTTATTGCAACACTTGTGTATGGTGTCGCTGCATTTGTTTATGGTTCAAGTACATGCTAAATTAAATAGACTACATGTGCATGAGCTAAGCATCAAAATGTCAACATCCACGTGTGTGCAATTGCGACTCTCGACCAGCCTGCACACCTTGCAACTGCTCCCTTATGTAGCCTGCGAGTCTCATTGCCGACATCGGCTGCTGCGATCTCCTGCAGCGCTCCGCCTCCTTGTGCTTCCATGCGAACACTTCTGCTAGCTCCCTGCTTCGCTCGCTGCCTTATGCACCAGCTCCACGTACTATTGTCAACGACTATCTTTCTTTACGGTGGCAAATTTACTCAGTAGCCACACGACCACAATCTCCACGATCGACTGCTCCTGCTACCACCGTCGACTGTCCTTGCACTTGTGCTAGCCCGATCCACTCCTAAGCAGCTGTTTGTTTGCTGGCGAGTCTGCTGTCTATTTTTCCTCCAGTAGTTGCCCAACCCGTGGCTGCTCTGCTAGCGCTCGACGACTCCCCTATCATTGCATTCTCACCTAGACTTCGCGTAGCTACACACTTCTCACACCATAGTTGTCAACCTCCTCGACAACTTCTCTACAACCGCCTTAGACCACAACTGTCCCAACACTCGGGCTCTCCTCCTACCGGCTGAGTCACCCTCCTGTCCATTCTGGTTGTCGATCGGTGCTTCAACTCGGTGGTTGCTCCTGTCACCTGGTCGACCTTCCCTCCACTTGCGCGGTTCCTTACTGCTATCGCCTTCCAGCCTTGACCTCTGCCACAACCGCTTCCTTCGTGTGTTGCTTTCTCCTTGCCTCAGTGCCCAACCTCAACTGGCGCACACATCCATCCTCAACCTCCTCTTCCTCTGAGTGGCAGTTGCAATCTTTGTAGCTTGACTCTCTCTTAGCTCGCGGCTTGTTTACCTAGCGCTTTCCTTATTGGCTTGAGCCACCGGATCCATAGCGGCCCAATCACACAACCAATGCGTGCATGCTTTCTCAGTAGTGGTTGGAGTCTATACGACGACCGTATTGCTCTTTCTCCCCTTTTTTAAAAAATAAAAAATAAAAATTAAATTTACCTTGCAAATTGTAAAATTTCTCCCGAAGAAAACTTTTTCCACAGCGCTGCAAAAATCTCAATTTGTGCAAATCTGGCTTCCGTCAGAGTTGAAGCTTTGATACCATGTTGGAATCTGTAACCTAACACCCGACTGTTAACTTAAATAAAAAACAATGCTTTATTAATTAACAACACAGATAAATTACTCAACGAAAATCAGCGGAAGCATAAACAAAATGAGACCAATCACACATTGACACGAGATTCGGGTAAACACCCTTGGAAAAACCCTTGCAGGAAAACCAGTTCTGTGATGATTTTATTGCTATAAAATCATGCTTTCCGTCTTGGGATAATGGCCCTTCTGATGAAATACAACTGCAGCTGATAGCCTAGCACACCTGGCTGCTATCTCCCTCGCTGCCCCCTGCACTCTTTCCTCGGCCCCTGCTTGTTAATATTATGGTAGCTGCGGGAGGTATTTACCTCCACGTGTAAACCTGACGAGAATAGAAGACTCCGGAAAGCAAGAGAAAACCCTAATGAGTTGGCTAATAACCCTAGAAGTCTTGTCGGCTCAAGAAGATAATTTATATTAGGTTATTAGCCTCCAAGAGAAGAAGTCGGCCAGAAATAATAATAATATACTGAACAGACATGTACCTAGAAGGAGAAGTTGGCCCCAACAAATCTGGTAGAACCACTATAAATACAGGGCGCCAGTTCTCATTTGACACATCTCAGAATTGCAGAGCAACAACTAGTGCGCACTGCAGTTCCCAGTTTGGTGCGCATGTGTGGAGGAGAGCTACAGGTGCAGTTGCTGCAGCAACTAGTTTTCAGTATTGGCTTGGACTATCTCTTGGCTAGGGTTTGTACTATATGATCAACTATTGTTGGTGCGCTATCCTTGGAGGAAGATGCGCTACACCTTGTTTGGCTATCTAGCCTAGGTTTTGCTTCCAGAGTAATTCTCAGTCAAGGTTAAGGTGCTCGGAGGGTGGCTTCAGCCTATGGTTGGGTGACAAGGGTATTGCCAATGGTAAAACGAGCACACAATCTTCTATATTCAAACAGGTTATGGGCCCACACCTCCTTCATTCAGTCTAAACGATGGAAGGAAACATAGCCGCTAGGATATTGAGCTCGCTGAGGAACTGCCGCTAGGGTTACTAGTAGAAGCATCTTCCAAGACACTGCTGCTAGGGTTACTAGCAGGAGCAGTTGCAGAAACCCCAAAACCTCTTGTTGAGGCACCTTAAGTGAATGGATTGACCTAATCTCCGGATAGATCAGTGCGCTCTAGCCTAGCGCATCTCTTGATACTCTCAGCAAGCCAAGACGTGAAGTTTGAAATTCTGGTCAAATCTAGGGTTGACCAAGTTAAGCAACCATGACTAACTCTATGAAGTCTGAGAACAAGTTAGATGGAGCCTCTAACTTCAGAGCGTGGAAGACAAGGATTGACCTCATCCTTGCCAAGAATAAAGTGCTGGATATCGTAAAAGGAAAGATCGTGGAACCAGTGTTTGAAGAAGGAAAAGAGAAGGAACCACAGAACGTTGCAGCTATGGAGAAGTTCAAAGACAGTGACATCAATGCCATGAGTATCATAGTGGACTCTGTAAAAGACCACTTGATACCCTACATCTCTCATCTTGACTCATCGAAGAAGATGTACGATGCCCTAGCGAATCTCTTCTCAGTCAGAAACATTGGACAAATCATGAGTCTGAAGAACGAGCTTCGTGACATGAAGATGAATGATAATGACAACATAACATCATACTTTGTGAGAATCTCTCAGTTAAGAGATCAACTACAAGCTATTGAAGAGATCATTTCAGAGAAGGAATTGGTAAACATAGTACTCAATGGTCTTCC
>ML790223.1:223846-243907 GCA_009831015.1 Picea engelmannii
GAACAATTTTTCTTTTCGTGTTTTTCAAAATCCAACATGATCAACAGTTGGCAAAGATTGTTATTGACATAGCAGGTTTAGAATAGAACAGACCATATGCAAGAATTTGTTGTTTCCATGAATGCATAAATGACAATTTATTACTCGGATCTAAAATAAATAGTACTTAATGGAAACGATATGAGATTTTTTCCTCAAAAAGACGTCTTCGTGCCAAAACTGGTGAGTGTTCTCTCATTCTGTTTAATTATTGCTGACCTTTGTAAGGATTTGAATATACAAGTAATCTCTACGATTTGGTTGTAAAAGAATTTCCATGTTAACAGATATATTTATTTCTTCGTAGTTTTAATGACAAGGACCCCCGATTTTTTATTTGTATGCTTATGAATGTTTTCCAAGATTTCTCGTTTTCTCCCATTTGATTGGAAGAATACAGTTGTACTTTTGTAGTTTGAGATTAGTTTCTCATTTTCTTCCACTTGATTGTAAGAGTAAAGTTGACTTTTGTAGTTTGAGACTAGTTTTAACATTGATTATGACAGTCAAAAGGGGAAGGTGTTGATACTTGTTTGTCTGTATGCGATGTTAGGATAAGGTGCAAGATAATAGACTAAAGTTTCATAAGGTTTTTGAAGTATAGTGTTGTGTATGTTTGGAAAATTAATATAAAATTAAAATCTGACATATATTTAGAAATATTTCCTGTGTGTGCTTAAGAACCTTTTCTAATCCTTGGATGTATACATGTAATTGTAGTTTAGAGCAAGAAAAACATTTTGGAGTACAAGTTCCTTGGTTGATATGATATTTTTTTTCACTATGGTTTTAACATTGAACATTGTCGATGGTTTTGATATCATGTCTTATGGGCCCAGAATTACAAGCTATTATTACAATGGAATATTTCAATGATTGTTGTTTACTTAACCGCATCTTTATTATGCATTACTCTCTATGCACATAAGCTATTTTTAAGCAAATTCATAGTGTAGGTTTAGTTCTTAGTGTGTTTTTTTATTGAATTTAGTCCATAGGTACTACATCTTAATAATTGCAAGAGGCCGCTTTCATGTTAGAAGTGCATAGTACTCTTATTTGTGACTTGTCTCTATGTTAGGGTTCTCCGTCTTTTTTGTATAAAGGGGGTTTACCTCTATATTTTGCATCTCATATCAACATAACACATTTTTTAGATATCAACATAACACATTTTTTTAGAGGTTTTTTTTCTCCATTACGTTTGGTCTAGCAAGTGTAATACACCCTTGGGTGTATTAGACTCCCCATCCCTTGTATATGTCTCTCATTGTTATTACTTCGAGTTTATATCTTTCTTGCCTATGTTCCTTTTTAACTCAAGTGACTATAGTGTACATGTTTACTAGAATTGGTAATTTTTCTTTTTAACTCAAGCAACTATAGTAAGAACAAGGCTTCGATACTAGGGAAAACAAGATAACAAACCCTAGGAACGAGGAAGTTAGAGACACTAACAGTGTGATGAGAATGATAATGACAATGCATATGCAACTACAAGGATGACATCAAAATAACTTAGGAAGAACTATTGAATGAAATGAATATGAACATGAACATAAGAAAGAGTCTAGGAGAAATATTAAATTAGGTGAAGGGTATGTTGAATCAAACATTGATCAAATGTTGTGGCTACTCATCTCTCAATGCTGAGCCTTTGCACCTCTTTGAGGCCTCTTTGCATACTAATCAAGACCACGTGCATCTTAAATATGAGGATGAGAATGAGGCCCTAACAAGCAAAATCATCATCTCCAACCTACAACTTAAAGGTATTATAGTGTTACTTTGATGGTGATGATGATATTGACATTTGTTAAACATGATTGACTTGGCTTCCAAGATGCAACATATGTGAAATGAATACGATAGGTTGCAAGTTGCACTTCAATATTTGGAAGGCGTAGCACACACACAATGAGCTAGATGGATAAAAATCATTGTAATGCCTATTTTAATGAATTCGTTGAAGCCTTAACCAAGCGAGTTAATAGGAACTTGGATGAGCCATATAATGATTCTGGAGGGACATTGCAGTGGAGGAATACACATTACAAGAATATGGGGGGTTTCAAATGGACCCTCTTGAAAATTAATTTAAAAAGTTGGTAAAATTGTCTAGCTAATAGATGATTTTTGTGCAGCAAAACCATGGGGTTTTTCTTTAAGAAAAAACATGAACATTGGCAGTAGACACCATCCATCATTGTCTTAATGCTTATTGATTGTATGCCAAAGTATTATCACAATAGAATCTATCACATGCTTTGGCATGTCTCAAGGTTGACACTAGGTTAGCCACAAATTCATTGCCTTGATATTTCTTGCCTCAGTTGTGAATTAAATACCTTGCTCTTTGAAGTTGCCGTTGCAGATGTAGAAGGAAGGTTTTGAAATTGTAGAATGCAAATCCCCTGCCCCTTGGAGAACAAATTAAATACCTTGCTCTTTCTTGCCTCATAATTAGAGACACTTTTATCCTCTTAGATTCATGTATCACATTTGTAGACTTCAATATTCCATGGATCGATCAACACCATTAACAAGTGTTCTTAGCCCTCAATTTGGGTTCATTGTGTTGATTTTTCAATAAGCTAGGCTAAGCATGAAGTTCATTCCATTTTATCATTTAACTTAACCATAACCAATAATGTTGCAACAACTAAGATCACAAGAAGAAATACCATGCACAAGAACACAAGAAGTATCATGGGAAACCCTTCTCAATAAGGGAAGAAAACCCAGCCAAAATCATTTGCCATATTCTTCAAGAGAAAGAGCTTCACCACCAATAAAACCTAGCACACAAGAGGGTGTTCAAACCCTAGAAGACTAGTGCCCAAGAGGTGTGCACACTTTTCCCAAGGAAGTGTACTTGCTGAAATTTCCAAACTCACTTGAAAGATATGATTCCTCAATGGGGAATTTACCTTTACTTATACTAAATTGAACCTGTCAATAGAAGTGTCTATTGGCACAACAGGGTTGACCTCTCTATCTCATAATATTATTAATTTTGACTAGATTAATTATATTTTACATTAATTAACAATTACATTAAGGTGGGGTCGATCTGTACCCTTACATTACAATTAGGGTTACACGCAGGTCTGGCTCTTGAACAATATAGCAAGTGATCTCATACACCCACTAGTGCTCATCCACTAGGGGCACATCCATATGGATGTCCGTATCTCTGGCTCACTGCATTACAAAGAAGAACCACTTCTAGTGCTCAACCACTAGGATCACGTTCCCTTGTGCTCGTCCACAGGCACGTCCGCTCAACAGATCTTCTTTCCCACTGCATTACACATGAGTTATCTGGAGTTTCTCATCAACTCTCTGCTCAGAGGAGGCTAATACATCATCTACATATCTGTTCTCATGACGATGCACCCAACACTTTGGGATTTCACACGTTCACCTTGTGCTCAGCCTTAGACACGTGCAACTTTATAGATCTCCTTTCTCATTGCATTACACAAGAGAATCATCTGGAGTTCTTCTCAACTCTTTATAAGGAGGAGGCCATCTCTACGTTCCAACTCTGTCTCAGATAGGAACCACACACCCCTCTCAGGGGCTTTCTCTTAGGTTTGTAAGTTGGAGAATGTCTCACGTAGCTGCAATCATCAACACTCCCTCTCAACTAGGGAGACATTCTTCATCATGCCAAGTCTCACACGGATGTACTTTGAACTTTGTCTTGGTAGGAGTCATCAACACTCCCTCTCAACTAGGGAGGCATTCTTCACCAAGTTAATTTGGTGAAGATGTCTACAATTTGCTCATGTTTAGGAAGGTACTGCATGTGTACTATTTTCCTCTGCATCATATCTCTGATATAATGATATTTCATCTTATCGTGTTTCGATCCATCAAGAAACACTGGGTTCTCAAAGAGCTTTACACACGACTCTTGGTTATCATCATAGGAGCCATCTCATGGTCAAGTAAATCTGTCAGAAGCTTGTGAAGCCATATGGCTTCTCACATTCGATGCCATATACTTTGCTTCTGTGGTACTCAAGGCCACAAAGTTTTGTTTCCTGCTACATCAGGAAATCATGACAAACTTCACGGTAAGACAACAACCAGATGTACTCTTCCGGTCCACTGTACTCTTTGCTCAATCTGTATCGGCATATTCTGCAAACTCAAGTTCACACTGGAGGCATATCTCAGGCCATATCCAACTGTGCCTCATATATATCTCAATACATGCTTTATTGCTATCCAGTGAGTCTATCTCGGCTGACTCATGGATTGACTAAGTACATTCACTTCATAGCATGAATTTGATCTTATAGTTTTACTTGGAAGTTACCACAGACTTCCCTTCTGGTCTTTGAACAATATCTTGAACATCATTCTTTTAAGATATACTGGTATTCTTTTGTTATGGCATTTTGCCATATCTGTTCTCTTGTTGCTTCTCCAAGACAAGGATGCTCAAAATCAATGAAGTGGTTCATCACTGAAGGATAGCTTGAAAATCTCTTTGGCTTTCTTGGGAAGTGCCTTGAGGGGCTTGTATGTTCCTCTGCCTCCTGTAGAGTGGGCCTAGGCAAGCCTTTTATGCCCTACTGCAATATCTCTTGGACATATCAACTGGAGCAATTGGATCAGTTGGAATAATGCTTCTCTCCCTCTGAAATGTTGAAGGGGGAGAAGGTATTGTCTCACTGTCAATCTCCATTTGAGATTCTTTGGATCTTTGAAAGGCTATCTCTTCTTCAAGGACAACATCTCTGTTTGTCTCAATCTTTCTCTGACCAGGGATGTAGATCTGAAATGTCTTCGATGATTCACTGTTTATCCCATAAATGTATCCTTTCACCCTAGCTTGGACTTCTTCTCTTTGGGTACATGCAAGTACATTGGGCACCCAAATATCCTGAAGTGTTCAATCTCAGGCTTCACTCCAATGGAGGTTTGAGAGTTATGTTTTTCGAAGTATGGTGAAGGCTCTTATTCTAAACATATACTGTGTCATGCATGCTTGTGCCCATGGAATCATAGAAAGATTCTGATCATGCATGATTGCATTGGTTGTCTCAAGGATGGTTCTATTCTTCCTCTTTCTCAAATAGTTTTTGACTCCCTCTGAGTCAAGTGACTCCCTTTGAAGGATAAACATCTACCTTTGTTCTTAACCTGTCTGAAACAAGAAAACAAGAGGGACCAAAACAAGAATATCTCCTAAAGGAGAATAATGAGTACATCTCTAGAATCAAAACAATTTAAGGATTGTTGTCACAACTTCAACACCTACTTGTAATGTAGCAAACTTTAGAAATATAAGTTAGAGGAATGACAATTACAACAATCAAACCTGGAGTCTTCACTTCCAGTGTGTTGTTCCTCTGAATGCATTGGGATCCTTCTGGATCCAAGACTTTAGCAAAAGGTTCCTTCGTCTTGCAATTACCCACATGACAATGATTTAAATAATATATATACAAGTGCATACCTTAGGGTGCTGATATGATTTCTCCAATGACACATGGCTAATCTTTGTCCTCTGACATCTTAATGGAGGTATGTCACAGTGACACCTTTTTGTATCACCCACAATAAGTCTTCCTTTGAAGTCTTGTCTTCCAGGAACTTGAAGTTGCTTGATCCATCAAGCTTATCTTCCATCATAGTTTTGTTCATCATAATTTTAGATTCTTCACAACCCTTTGTCAACTTAGGCTAGAAAACCTAACGACTAGGCTAGGCTAGCACTTTTAGGTTTTGTTGGACTTATGACTGCCAACAATAAGCCTTTGAAAGATAGGAGAACACTGGTGAGTTGAAGAGCTCCTTTAATCGGTTGCAAAAACCCTAATACTGAAATTTCTGCATAAATTAGCGAAACCCTAGAAACCCTAAGGCCAAAATTTCAAAATGCTCGAAATTTCAATCTGAAGCTTGCTGGAGGTGCGCTGGAGGAGGCCGTACACTCTTATGCTCTTTTTAGCCCCAACGCCCAAGTGCCAAGTGTTGAAAACCTCCAGAAGAGTAGGCCATACAGATTTTCTGGGAACCCTAGGAGGGTCGTACGGTTTCTGTAGAAGAGAGAGAGGATGGCTGAAAGTTATTTGTGCAATGGGTTCTTCAAGACCTATGCTCTGATACCATGTTGATTTTTCAATAAGCTAGGCTAAGCATGAAGTTCATTTCATTTTATCATTTAACTTAACCATAACTAATAATGTTGCAACAACCAAGATCACAAGAAGAAACACCATGCACAAGAACACAAGAAGTATCATGGGAAACCCTTCTCAACAAGGGAAAAACACCTAGCCAAAATCCTTTGCTATATTCTTTGAGAGAAAGACCTTCACCACCAATAAAACCTAGCACACAAGAGGGTGCTCAAACCCTAGAAGACTGGCACCCAAGAGAGGTGCGCACTTTTCCTAAGGAAGTGTACTTGCTGAAATTTCCAAGCTCACTTGAAAGATATGATTCCTCAATGGGGAATTTACCTTTACTTATATTAAATTAAACCTGTCAACATAAGTGTCTATTGGCACAACAGGGCCGACCTCTCTATCTCATAATATAATTAATATTGATCAGATTAATTATCTTCTACATTAATTAACAATTACATTACGGTGGGGCTGACATGTACCCTTTACATTACAATATAGCAAGGGATCTCATACACCCACTAGTGCTCATCCACTAGGGGCACATCCATATGGATGTCCATATCTCTGGCTCACTGCATTACACAGAAGAACCACTTCTAGTTCCCAGCCATTAGGATCACATTCACCTGTGCTCATCCACATGGACGTCCACTCAACAGATCTTTTTTCCCACTACATTACACATGAGAGTTATCTGGAGTTTCTCATCAACTCTTTGCTCAGAGGAGGCTAATACATCATCTACATTTTTGTTCTCATGACGATGCACCCAACACTTTGGGATTTCACATGTTCACCTTGTGCTCAGCCACAAGCACGCCCAACTCTGTAGATCTCCTTTCTCACTACGTTGAACATGGGAATCATCTGGAGTTCTTCTCAACTCTCTATAAGGAGGAGGCCATCTCTACGTTCTAGCTCTGTCTCAGATAGGAACCACACACCCCTCATGGGATTTCTCTCAGGTTTGTACGCTGGAGAATGTCTCACGTAGCTGCAATTATCAACACATTGGTAGGGACTCTTAGAGGTGTGAATCACCATTAGGTTTTGTTTTTGGTAGTTCCATGAGTGATTTTGTTGTTAATGCTCTTCTCGTCAGATATTCAATGGAAAACCACTAGATGTACACCATCTTTATTATGTGTCCAAGAAAAACCATTGTATATTAAGTGTTTTGGTAGTGCATAAGCACTTTTGCCCATTCCATGCATTATCGTGATGAATATGTAAGAGGTTTTTCAGTGTCTTGAGTTTTTTGGGGTAGCGAGGCGATTTAGTTAAGTAAACATGAATTTATGTTTCTTTTGGGGCATTTGTAACTATTAACACCGAGTAAATCGTTTGGCTGAAGAAACAACTTACAAAGGTAACCACAAAACCACTTTCGAACTGGACACTAGCGTATTCAGTTCAAAGAGGGATCTCTCGTCACTTAGTCTCTAATAGATAGGTTTTCTTGCTAGATTGATGGATAGGCTTTGATGATTGAAGAGATTTTTATAGAGTGTTGCTGGCAAGAAGGAGAAGGATCTCTTGGGCAATGGAGTCAACCCTTGAAAACGAATGAAACCAATGGCTGGTCGGTGGAAGTCTTCAAAGGAACAAAGGCTAAGTAGGTGATGAACTTTCAGTTTTAAATTTGTTGTGTAAAGTGAAAGAATAATGAAACATATAACAAAAGCATAGCACCATGAAAGAGGAATTCTGATAAGTTAATAATGGAACACAAAGTTTAAGTTGTTTGAATCTAAAGTACCACTAAAATGAATTTCAGACCCTTTAATCTTCAATTTAAACAGATGAAAAGCAGATGAGGAATAAGAAAACAAGATGTACATACAAAGACTAGAGCACAGACTTTAGGCCACCACCATTAGAATCTCTGTCTTGAAAAGTTCTGGACTTCTGCATTTGTATTTCATTCAGATTCAAAATATTTTTACAATATCAAGCAAAATGTCGTTGCTTCTGCCAACCCCTTTTTACATCAAAAGTCATCAAATATATAAGATCCTATTACCACACTAGGCTACTAGGAGTCAAACTACTGCCACCTATAATCATGGATCTGGTTACATTGAAGGAGAACAACTCCTAAACAACTTTACTAAAAATAGTAAATCCGATTTTGACCATCTTAAATGTAAAATAAAATATCTTTTACAATCATAGATCTTGAGTAAAATCCGAATATGTTGTTGGGATGAATCACCAAGCACACCTGGAAACCACTCTGAGGCATCCCATGCGTTCTTGAACAACTATGCCACCTTTGCGTAGCAAACTAAAGCTACTGCTCCACAAGTGCTACCTATAACATTTGCATAGCACACTTCATTTTGTTGAAACCCGTGCAAATCCTGGTGGCAACAACTCACTGGAGACCCGTGTTTACCTCAAATATTGTATACCAATCACCTCATGTTGTCCTTTCTAATCATGTGTGCCTACAACATTTGCGTAGCGAGAGCTCGCTACGCAAGTGCTGTGTATGATAGTTTACGAGTCCAAAAACTACAACTATGCTTAGGAAATGATTTATGCTGTCACCTTTCTGTAAAAACCATTCTCCATCATTATGTCCTTTGTAATTCCTCAATGGAAGCTCCCATAATGAGCACAACTTATATGACATAATCAAAACTTGAGATGACCTCTTACCCCAAAAGACAAAATTGTAAGGTTTCTTCACTCATATCTCTGCAATCTCAGCAAGAAGGTTCAATCTATCTTTACCTTCTCCATCAACTCTCATTTGTAACCCTAAGGGCCTGTTTGTTTTTCTTAGTGATAGATTCTGCCTCTTTAAGTTTTGAATTCGCTTGGATAAACGTGCATTTTTCTTCAATTTTAATTGGGCAATTGAAAGTGCTTCACAAGCATTTTTGATGACTGGTCCACATTCTTGGAAATGCCTTTGTATCCTCTGTTCTAATGACCTGTTCTCTTCCCCACGCTGAATAATTAGGTCACAGGCCTCCCTTAATTATTTATTTAGCCATTTCACAAATTTCTCACCCTCTCCAGGTGATGTATCAGGTTTTTCAATTTCTACAGGTTGGCCCTGCACATCTACACTATTTTTCCTGGTTGAGGACCTTGTTACAGGAGTTGAAGGTTTGGCTGAAATTGTAGTCCTGGGACTTTGCAAAACTTCCTTCTCCTTTGATATTTCATTTCTAGAATATGCCTTAATTTGTGGTGTCTGTGCCTCAGGAGCCTTCTCTGTTAGCTTCCTTTTCAATTCTCTGCTCTCATGGTAGAACTGAGCTATGACATGTTGAGCTTCTCTGAGTTGCTGCTGCATCTCCCTGACCTCTGAATCTTTCTCCCATGACTTCACTTGTTCTTCATCCATCTCCTGCGCTGCAACTTCAACAAAATTTGTTTGTACCGTGGGTGCGGAAAGTCTTCTAGCAATTGACCTTGTGATTGGTTTGTTGGGTGCCTATGTCTCTTTTGGTTCATCAGTGAATTGTAGCCTCCTACCTCTTCAAAATTGGATGGCTTGGTGATGGGCCCTCAATCTCTTTTCCCTTTCCCTTTTCAACAATACTTCCTCCTTTTCCTCCTGAGCTATTAGAAGCCAGTCTTTCAACAGAAAAAGGGAGTATCTACTTTGGGATCCGGGGGAATGTTTGCTGATTTCAAGAAGGAATCCCAGTCCCTTTTAAGTTTTCATAGCTCCTCAACCACAAACAACTTTACCAAGGAGAAGTGGAACATGCTACTCTTAAGTTGGTTAGCCTTGGGTTGGACTTTATCTGCCATTTTGCCTAAGCTTCTATACAGGTAAAAAGGTAAGTTAATGGGCCTTTTACCTGTGAAATGCATGAGGAGTCTTATATGGTACTGGTACACCCTGTCAAACCTACCCTCACAAGTGAAATACCTTTGGATTACTCTCAACAACTTCTCATAGGGTTCCAAAACATACTCCCTGGGGATAGTGGCACTAATATTCTGCTTTCTATACTTAGGCTTGAGGAAATCAATATAGAACATAAGCTCCAGAGGCATACCTTTGAACCATTTCTCTCCCTGTATTGGAATCTCTGTTGCAGCTGCTATGGTCTCCTTTGATACTGGAAAGGTGACCTCTGCAATGGTTGTCTTGACACCATTAAAGTTTAGGTTGAACTCCTTTGCCAGATGCATGTTATACCCCTAGATTCTTTCACAAAATATCATACACCCGACCTGGTCAAAAGACACTCTGTAGGTAGGGTTTGAGTTTACCAAAGTCAAATCTTGTGGTTCATACCTAAGCACATTTCCTCCCTTGTACTTCTTCTTTTCCTGCGTTGTCATGGCTCTATGAATTTTTCTTTGCAAGGTAAACTTTCAAAACTGTTTAAAACAGATGGGTCTTCGAAAGTCAACATGCAAACTTGCGCATCAGTTTAGTAGGGCTAGGGTTTTTGCTTGAAATAAGTGTAACATGTTTTCATTGTATGAGAGGAAAACTATTCAGGAGATAGGCTAGCATAAACAACAGGCTTCAATGGTTTTTACACAGTAATACAAAGAACAAGGAATGTGTAGCAAAAATCACAGCAACAGTCTTTGCGTAGCAAGGGGAGTCTGCATAGGATTTGCGTAGTGAGGGAATTGTTTGTGCAACAGAGGGTTTTGAAGCTTGCTCGAGAGGCCATGGCTTATGCACAGGTCGAGGGTGCATGCAAATGGACAAAAATGGGGCAAAGGTGCATGCACGAGTGGATAAGGAGCGGATTTGAAAAGGAAAGTACTCGTTTATAGATGATAAGACTTCCCAAGCCAATTCAAGTAACTTGTGCAACGAATTTGAGTAGCACACACATGTTTTGAGTTTTCCAACGATACAAATGACATGAGAAGTGATCATTGTCCATTTTCTGATCCCATTAGATGTGATGATGAACAAGGATACCTTTGACATGACTTTCATCCCTAACCTATGGCTCGAATTTGACACATAATTTCCCATTTTGTGACATGATTTCAAACTAGGAAAACAAGGACCTTTACAAATCTTTCGACATGATGGACTCTTATACCCGTTTGATTCCTTGTTTTTCATGATGGTGTATTATGAAATAAACACAAAACCTTTTGACTTAGACCTATGACTTGACTCTCCTTTGACATGCATATTTCCCTTTATTTGATCAATGACATAAGGCTTTTAAATCACCTCATGAAACATAACACACTCACTATGACTCATTTAGGAATGCCCTAGTCTATCTAAGACCAAGGCATGGCTATGAAAACTCAGAAAAAACCTTTAACCCTACACCAAAAAACAAAGATGCTAACATTAACGTTATTTATTTGTATAATGTATGAAAAATTAAAAACGAAAGTCATATCACTACGGTTATATTGATATGGTATGATGTAGAATAGTTATGAAAAGAGAAATGGCATTTGCTCGTGTTCCTTATACTATAAATGAATATAAAATACAAACCTTTTTAATCTCATTCTCAATCTTGCCTTTAGTGCTTTTGAAGTTTACATTACTATTTACAAAACCTATTAAACCATCCTCAACACAAATAACAAAACCCCTCTTAGTATTTTATTTTAACAAATATATAATTAGAAAGATAAAAAATACATATGTGAGGTTGACAAACCAATTTACAAGTATCTAGATCCTTGGTAATATAACCATGTTTACCAATTTATTACAAAACCATGCAATCTCATAACATAATACCTTCTCAATGTGATTCCTTGTAATGTTTTGTTTCTAAAAATTAAATTACAAAGATACAATATGTATATGTGATGCTCATACATGAAAATGCATGTACATAGATCTTTGGTCATGTAGATTGTCTACCACTATATTACCAAATAGTTCAATCCCTTGACTATATTGTTACATGAACTTAAATCAATGCTATAATAATTCCTTCACCTATACCATCAATAAACACTAATAAACACTATTAGTGTATTTTTATTAGTTGGGGAAGCAACATTAAATTGTGGGAGGAGCAATAAATAAATGATTTATATTTTTATTAGTGGGAGAGGCAACAAGGGACTTGCAATTATTGTTGTAGAAGATGGTGTTGATGTCACATGTAATCGATGGAAGCAAAGTTTTTTGTTTAGTTCACATTTAATATTTAAATCATCACCTTGATGACATATGTTATTCTATCTGAATTATTCCAGGCTCTACAACACTAAGAGATCTATCATCACCAACAAATATTTTCTTGGTGTTACATTCATTAAGAACATAAAATATGACTTTATCCTTAGCCATATGATAAGATGTTCCAAAATCAATAAACCACTCATTAGAAGAAGTGGAAGTTGCATTGAAGGAGAAACCCGAAGTAGAAAGTGCATGTCCATAAGAATAATAAGAAGAAGAAGTATCAATATTGACGTTGTGCTTCTTCATCGCTGCTTCTAAAGCTGTCATTTTCTTAAAACATTTGGATTCATCATGACCATCTTTCCCACAAAATTTGTAATGTTTGCTAGTCTTCTTACTTTTAGATTTTTTTTTTTTTTTCACCATTAGGAGTGGAAGCTGACTGAGAGGGTTTGGGACCCTTGTTTTACTTGTTGTGGCGAGGATGTTGCTTCTTGAGATTCTTGGATTTATCTTTTTGCTGGGCTACTAAGACTTTGTTGGAGGTAACTGTAGTGCTAATAAATCCAAGTTGTAGAAGCTTATCTTTCTCTCGAATCAGAGCATCAAAAAAGGACTCAAGAGAGGGTTTTTTATAAGAAGTCCCTAAAGATTCTCTAGTGGCATAAAAGGTAGATACAAAAACATAATATGCACTACCAAACTTAGTGAGAATGACATATATGCATTGATCTTTTGGAAGATATATTTTTCATTCTATACATAAAAGTCTAAGTGTTTTGAACTTAGATAACTAATATTCAATGCAAGAAAAATCACTTAGATTTAAGGTCAGTAGTTGATTCTCCAACAAGTGGGCTCGAATAATATTGTGTTTATCAAACACGGTTTTGAGCTTTTCCCAAGCATCAATAGAGTCATTAATTCCTTGAAGGTAAAACCTTAAATCAAGAGAGATTGACATTCTAATCAGTCTACGTGCTTTGTCATTCTTATTGGCCCATTTGACTTTCTTTTCATCATGAGTGGGTTCTAGTTCTTTTCCCATGATAATCTGATACAATCCTTTACTTCTTAATACATCCTCCATTTGAGATTTCCATGAGAAGTGGTTGGTATTGGTAAACAAAAGATCACTGGGAGATGCCATATTAAAATATATAGAAAAAAATGAATTTGATGGTCTGGATGGAAAGATTTCAAAAAAATGAGTTGTTTAAAAAATGGCATCGAAAACAAATTTCGGATGTGAAAGTTATTCCCTTTTGAAAAAATGTATAAATAGTAACCAAAGAGCCACGTGGCAAGTAGAAGTTGGTCCACGTGGTGATGCCCCTTTTAATTGTGCCTACAAGATCACTTTTAAATAAGTTACTTATGAAGTGACCAACTTTTATAGAATAAACGATAATCAATTTTACAATGAATTTACTTTGTAAATGAAAGTTACATGCAAAATAACTTAAAATAAAATATTAAAGTTATTTAATAGTGATTCACTTTTATAACTTAAGTGAAATGCACTTTACAATGAATGCATGAACATTTTTCAAAAAAAGTAACAAGAGAGACTTGAACTCGAAACCTTTTACTAAGTAAAGTAACTTTTAATCAAGTGAGTTAGTGCAAAACATATTATATTGTTTAGGAGGATTGAGGTTGTTGCTGAAGAACGTGTTTATAAAAAACTCTTTTCAATCAAGAAAAAAAATTGTTTATTGACAACAACAAGGGTTAGATATCGGTTAACTTACTCGGAAAATGCAAGTTTTCCCTCTATTTCTGATTTACTGAGATCACACATAGTGCATGAAAAAGAGCATACATAGACAAAAAAAACTCTTTCCGATCTGTTTATGATTTGTCGATATCATAGAAGGAATGGGTAAAAGAACATATGTAGATTGAAAAGAGTAGCAACTCGAAAATTAAAAAAACAGAAAACCAAAATAAAACCGAAATATTAGCTCTGCAAAAATTTAAAAGGGCGTATTCGGACTTTATACCTTCGGATATGACTGAAACGACCGTATCTTGGGAAAATGGAAACATTTTTTAATGAAATGAAAAACGTTCCAAATTGAAATGAGCTCTCCGAACTCAATGGAACAATCCTTTCAACCCATAAATGTACGTAAATGGTAGAAACTAGAGATGAGACAACACAACTTCACGATCTCGATCTACAACATGAGCAAGTCTTCAAATGCGCTCTAATACCATGTTTGACAAGACAAATATTCCAATAGAGGACAAATACCTTCAATAACTACTCACACAACCAGATCAAAGATCAACACACCGATGTTTTGACGTGGAAAAACCCCTATGGGGAAACATCCACGACCTTGACCAATGTGGCCACTTGGAACAATTTATTAATGAAAAAGAAAAATATTACAAAGACATTTACAAGAGAATTTATCACAATCAATCATTGGAAAATGACCCTCCTTGCTCTTTAAATAGAGATCATGGACCAATCGGCTGTTAAACCACGTATCAATGTAGCCATTAAGATCGAGGAGAATATGATCCATTGGATCACTCTATGTCGGGAACATATCGCGATCGCCAGATTATCTAACTACAAATGCATACTAAGCATACTGAAGAAACACACTTTTTACCTAACAACACATTCGGCCAAGTTGATCGTAACTAACTCCTAAGTGTCTAAATATTCTAACATTGTCACCAAATTTTGCTCCTTAAACACATATCTCCACCTTTTTCATTGGATGGAAAAATATGTCACATTTCCTTGGGTTGTTACTAAATCTTTCTCAAACAAGAGGAGACTCCTTCGAATCCCTTTGAGTTTTCAAATGGTGCAACAACCATTACACTAGTGACAATGCTCCATGGCACTTCCCATCCTAGGAGAAATAGATTAGTCATCATTAGGAACCATGGAATAATGACGATCACTTAGAGCCTCTAGCGGGATGGAGTGCAAATAATTCCATCATAGATGACCCTCTAGTTTAGTTGGTTCTCTATTTCCAAAGTGAGCTGGTCCCTTGCTTATTTATTCACCAAATTCTACTCCTTAAACCATCTCTCCACCTTATTGATTGGATGGTTGAATAGGTCACATTTCCTTGGGTTGTTGCTATGTATTTATCCAATAGGAGGAGTCTCCTTTGAATACCTCTGAGTTTGCAAAGGATTCCACAACATTATAATAGTGACAATGCTCCATGGCACTTCCAATTCTAGGAAAAATAGATTAGTGATCATTAGGAACCATAAAATGACCACTAACACTCAGAGCCTCCAAAGGGAAGGAGTGCAAATAATGCCATCATAGATTACCCTCTAGATTAATATCTCACTTGTTGAGGATGTCTTCAAGGATAGGGAGGTTTTGCATTAAGTCATGGATGAACTAGATAATCCCACACATAGGAACCATGGTAGTTGAAGTATGCTTATTTAAAGAAAAATGAGAGATGCATACAAATGTTGGGTCTTGAAACCATTTAATACACTACCTCCACCTCACTACCATGATATGATGGATGCAATGGCAGGGAGATCCCATTCTTAAACCACATCACTTCAAGTGAGGGGGCACACAAAGACTCTTGGATCTCCCTCCCCATCTTTTACCCATAAGCACCCTTCTTTGATTTGGGTTCCATGGATTGCTTGGTAGTGCACCTCAACATTTAACATTAGTAGAACCTGGAAGTAGTGAATTTGTTTGATATAATGTCTCATAGATATGCATTGATTTCATATTTCAACGAGATTTAGATTGGAAAGAAGTTTTTGAGAGAGGTCATTACAATTCAATATCCAATCAACATCACCTTTTGAACCCCTTTGCTTCAAAGAAAATTAAGTCCTTGAAGGATTGCAAGTGTTTCTACTTCATTGTTAGTGGTCATACCTAGTCTTTTCCCAAAATCTAAGACATTATGTCCATCGAGATCATAGATAACCCTCCTTCCCCCACTCTCCCATACATATTTCCCTTGGATTACCTTTTGAAGCTTCATTGAAGAATATAATTTGTTGCTTTCCATTGATCCTCCATTCTTCGAAATATGTTACCTCCATCTAGATATACTAGTTTTGATCCTTTTGTGGTCACTTGATCATTTTCGAGGTTCTTGTGGGAAGTCCTAAGAGGAGCGAGCGGAGCCAAGGTCACTCTCGAGGTTCTCACACCAAGGATTGAGATGGACCAATTCTATTGATGGAGATTATCTCGTTCATAAGTGACCTTACCTGGTCTACCATTTTTGTAGTGGAACTTCTATTTTGAATAGGGCATGATTCCTAACTATCCATATTTTCCAAGAGATATATTTTGACATTGTCATCCATGCTCTTTCCATCAATGGTTTGTTGGCTATGTGCCTATTGTAGGATTTTTTCCAAGGGAGGATCAATTGTGTCCAATATTTAGGAATATACATTTGTATTTCGAGATCTTTGTAAGCATGGCTTCAAACATGATGTTTAAAGGAACGTTCTAATATTAGATGAAGCACTGATATAAAACACATATAATGGGGCCTTATATGTCCCACTTTCAAATATTATCCATTGTCAAAAACTTATTCTACACCACGATCCAACAAAAAAAATCCAAACTTGGGTAGGAAATCACCCCCTCGGAGTTTTTTCTAGAACATTGATTTGGGGGGGAGGATTTGTCTTGCAATGATGGATTCATATCCTTTATGGATGATGTAAATTTCCCTAATTGGTCCCCATCCTATTTCGTACATGGTTCTTTGATTTGTTAGGGATTCTCCACAAATAATGATAAGAAAGATAAATAAAGGTTCTTTGAGATCATCCGAAGGTTGGAAGCATTTCCAACTTACCTATTTCCATTCATCACATTGCTGCTAGTTAGAGAGATAAAAGAGGGAGTGGATACCTCGAGCAATAAACTAGGGGTGAATTCCTTCTACATCTAGTGTTTGGGAGAGGGGTGGACAATCAAGGATCTTGTCTTGCTAGAGCCAAATAGACTTTACATCCCAGACACTCATGAGAGGGAAACTTGGAGAAGAGGGGTTGATGCCTTGTAAAGTCTCCAAATGGGAGATTCTTTCAAGTATGGAAGTGGTTCATCTAGACTCTTTAATATGTTTAAACCCAAATATTTGTTGTGTATCAAAACTTTCTCAATAGGAACTTGCAAAATACCTTTATCCCTCGAGCCTGGTTCATGTGTGTTGGATCTCACATTCTCTTTTGTTGTACAAAGTTCTCACTTTCTTTAATTCAATAAGTGATTCTTCTTGCTTGTGGTGTTTCCTCCTCATAACATAAATCTCATGATGTCTTTTTAGATCCTTTGCATGACTCTTGTTGGTGCTAGATGATCCAAGGATACAAATATTGGTAAATATAAGAGGATGACCTTTATAATCACTACTATTCTCTAAGGATTGAGCCACTGGGATCCCTAGTTAGACATATTGGTATTAATTGTTTGGAGGATGGGGACCCAATCAATAATTGATGTTCTCACTAGGGAAATTGATAAACCTAAGTACTTGAAGGAATTCCATTGAGTGGTGAATGCAAATCCCAAGACCCAAGTGATGTTGAGCAGCATGAGTTGAGAAGTGTGCCATCTGTAAATGTGACTTTTCAACTTGTTTATAAGTCCTCCTAAAGGATCTAGATATGAATAAAAAATGTGAATGAATTGTTGGGATATGACAGCCAAGGTACCCCTAGTAAGAATGGTGTCATTTGTGAATTGAGAATGATTTACGGATTTTACTTCTTTGACTATTCACACCCCCAACATAGATGCATGTTGCATTGTCTTTTCTAGCATCTACCCCAAGGACTCTACCATCAAAATGAAAGCATTGATGGGGGGGATAGCCTTGTCGAAGGACTTTAGAGATTTAAAAGAAAGGATCCAATCGATCATTTACTAGGGGGGTTATCCAAGGATGATCAATACAAGCTTCCATTCAATAAATTCATAAACAAATCCAATTTTTTCTAGGATGACATAAAGGAAGTTGTGCCTCACTCTATCAAAAGAATTTTCCATATATATTTTGATGACCATAATTTTTTCATGCATGGTTCTACTAGACTGGATAACCTCTTGCATGAGGATGATATTGTTTATTATTTGTCTCCCCTTGACAAAACCTCCTTTCTCTTCTGAGATAAGATTGGGTAGCATAAGACTTTATTGGTTATAAATGATCTTCTTTAGTGTTTTGTAAGATGCATTTCATAGAGAAATGGGCCAAAATATGTTGAACAAACTTGGTTTTATCCCTTTAGGTAAAAGGGCGAGGAAGGAAGAGTTTATTCCACCCCATAGCTTCAATTTCCTTTAGGTTTCATTGAGCATTCTGCAAAGGTTTGCTTCAATTATTGGCTAGAAAGACCTATAAAAATGTATCGTGGTTCCATCTAGTGTTGGCATTTTGTCCAAGTATACGTTCAAAATGGATTCAATTACTACATACTTAGATATTGCTCAACATAGCCACTTTTTTTCTTCCATGTAAACTAGAGGGAGGATTTTTTGAAGCATGTCATCCTAGGTAGAGGAGAATGGCGAAAGGCCTTCCATAAGTATAGAGTGGAAGTAATCATAGGATTCCTAGAGGATGTCATCAAATCGGGAGACCTTGTTCCCACATTCTAGAGTCATTTCATGGATGTGATTTCTATTCTACCTATTTCGTGCTTGCTTGTGAAAGAATTGGGTGCTTCATTCACTCGCCTTTAGCCACAAGCTTTAGGATTTTAATCTCTAGTGCTCTTCCTCATTCCAATGGGTTTGTAAATATTTTATGTGAGATCATTCTCTTTGTTTAACATTTCACTTGTGATATCTATGGATTCCATGTGCACTTAGAGGTCAAAAATTTGAGATTGGAATCCTTCTCTCTCATTAGATGAAGAAGAGAGGGACTTCTTAGCCCAATATTTAAGATGGAGTTTTGTTCCTTTGATTTTTGACTCCCATATAGAGGGAGATCCTTGCACCAGGGTATTCTAGGCTCGTTGTATGATTTTCCATGCATGTTGGACCCATAATCACAAAGGATTGAATTTAAATGGGATTAAGCCACAATCCCATTTCACTTAAATTACTAAAGAGATTGGATTGTGATCTAAGTCATATGATGACAGTATATAGGACTAGATTTATAGATTATCTAGAAGGTAAGAGCTTTGAATGAGGAATTGTTAAAAAAAATTCCTGACGTTCCTTAGCCCTAATAATTGATTACTCCATACACTTTTATTAAATAGGTTTGGGAAGAGGTCCCAATCAACTATTAGTTCATCTTTCGACTGGACCCTTGAAGAGTCCTGAATGAACATCCCACCCCTCTTTTCTATGCAAGATGCAATGACATTGAAGTCTCCAAATATGATTCGATATTGAATGTAATGGAGTGTCCAAACTACCTAAGGGAGCCCCATCATTCATGTTTATCTTGATAGTGTGTTGGGGCGTAAATATTGAATAATTAGATCTGTTTTATATTGGGCTTGTCCACTAAGAGAGTTAATATCCTGTGCTATGTGCATTCAATGTGGAGAAGATTCGATGTTGTTGGGTCACAAAGAGTGTATATGCCCCTGCAGGTGCCTCAAGAACTAACAAATTCCCATTGGCACTACTTCTACATCATATTGCTTAGTTCTTGGATTGTCTCTGTTTCAAGTTTGGTTTCTTGAACTAGAGAGATAGTTGCTCTTTCCAACAATATCAAGTCAATCATTGTTTCTTGTTTCTTTTTT
>ML790223.1:243923-260581 GCA_009831015.1 Picea engelmannii
GACGTTGATACCACTTCGAAACGTATTCTAGAGGATCACTTTGGAACCAAGTGACTTTCCCTTGTTTTCCACTTCTTCTCTTTTTTCTTTGTTTGTCTTTATGCTTGGTTTATTTAATGTTTTACCCTCTTCAATCTCCCTCTTCTTGTAGATTGAGGTCTTTGTGTAAGGTGAGCACCTCACTATGAGAGGGGAAGAGGTGAATATAGGAGTTGGAAACAGATAAACCGGAGGATTCAATGATATGTTCAATAGGAAGGGTTGAGAAGTGGCATAGAGAGTTAAAAAAGGGTTTTTTGACTTGTTGTAGGGAAACGTGGCACTCCTTGGGGGGGATTTTAGAAATTGGGGAGTTTATTGAAGAACATCCTTCATCTAGTTGTAGGAAAAATCCATAAGGGGGAGGTATGGATGGAAAGGAAGCATTCTCTTGAGAGGATAGGGATGAAATGGGTTTAGGTTAGGTTGCCATCTTATTCCATTTTTTAATTGGCTTCCATATATACTTATATGATGATTTCATAGTAAAGGGAGGATATTTTTTTCTTTTGTAGTCCTCATGATAGCTTGATGCAAGAAATACCCACAATATGGTAGCTTATATGTGATTTGATGCTCATTCAATCCATAATGGAGTGTCCAAGGATCTTTCTATGATCTCTGTTGATCCCTCCATTGGTTATTCTAGTTGCTAAAAAGATCAAACTATGTTTCTGATTTTTTAATTCTTCCTCTTTTGTTTGCACAAGTCCTTAAGCACCTAAACACAAGGCACTAACCATTTTATACTCTATGGGACCAATGGATGTGTTCGTATCTTAACCAATTAATCACTTTAATTCCCGGTCGTAGATCTTCCTTTCCAAATCGTGATCAAAGGTTGAGACGATCATCAACCGAAGGGATGATCCGACGACTCTATTTTAATCAGTCGACGAGATGAACAGACCATGCTATTCCAACATGGTAGCATGTTAACACTTTGTCACAACACGCATAAATCATGGCATGACAAGTTGCCAATCCAACAGACAGTCCAGATAAATAACACGCTTCCTCCTGGGAATTAATATCCATACAACTTTGATCCAAGCCTTACTTCTTCACCATTGATCCCTCCTTTTAGCAAACGACCTGATCTCCTCGTCGTACAACTCTTCTCCACTCTCAATCCATGGTTGGGACTTAATCAAGGAGTTAGGCAAATTATTGAGGTTACTCCATACTCTGCAGTGGATCTGATGGTTCTCTTATGGACTGATCCAACGATCCTCAATATTTATCACATGAAATGATATGGATCGTTGATCCAATAGTGATCAACGATAAACATTATCTCTTAACCCTGTCTTCATGTATAATGATCCTTAGATTAAACGATCACTGTATATTACACCAATTAATCCAACGATCCACATTCATTCTCTTCAAAGAATGACGATATGACTGGATTCTTTGTTGAAAGATGGAATTTGGCTTCAATCCGACCTATGAAATCTCTAATCAATGTTATTTGTTCACCATCCTGTAGTCATAACTCGATCTGCAAACTGATCTGAACTTGCAAACATTCAATTAACCAAATGTGAAGAGTTATATAAGATTATAAAGAACCACTAATAAACCTATAACAAAGATGCTCATTCCATGAACAAAGATTTCTCGGGAAACACTTGAAACAAAGTGTCCTTTCCTTCATTAACCATATGCACACTTACTGTACATGAATTTACATAAGGATTTTCAATGCCTTCTTGACCTAGATTACATTCAATAGGTTTTCCTCTCTCTCTAGCCCGATTTCTCTCTAAAAATTGGCCACTTATCGAATGCCTCTAAGGCTTTCAATATTATGCACAAGGATTCTGAAACCAATTCTGGTTCAGATCCACAATCCTCTCAACAATCAATCCCTAAGGATCCTCTCAAATCCACAAACCTCTCACTCAACTCCTATCTTTAGGATTCACAAATCCCTATGAGATCTATCTGACTCTAGATTTCTCTCATTTCCCAATCCCTCTCATGTTCTCATACATTCGAGAACATTTACAATCAAATCCCCACTTTCATCATCAAAACCCTATCTTATGTCTCTCTTCTAGATATAATAAAACATAGGAACATAAAACAAACATGAGGGAACCAACTCCCTTAGTGAAATGAAGACCCCTTAGGTCTTGTCAAAATAATGATTTGATGAAGGTAGGATGCTCCTGCATCAGACTCCCAAGGAACAAAAATGTTCATGATCTCCTAATCATGAGTTCTATCTGTTGAAATCCTCATGGATCCCAAACTTTATATTGATGCTTGCTTGCCTTGTTGTCCTGTTGTAGGTTTGTTCCCTGAAACTGTTTTCTTGCTCTGTTGACATAGATCTGCTTTGTCCTTTCATGTCTTCTATGAAACATCTTTACCATCAACATCCTCATAATCTCAATATACATGTCCAACTTGTCCTTTTGTTGGTACACACTTTGCAATTTGTTGTTCTGTTGTTGCATTTTGTTGTTGTTGTTGCTATCCATTGGCTGTTGCATCTCCTTTTCTTCCATATCTTCAGGATTTTTACTCTCCTCTTCATCTATGCTCTTGTTGATTGACACTTTCATTTTCTCCTCAAAATCATTTTGAGCCGAGTCTTCAAATCCTCTGTGGTCTTCCTTATCAATCCTTGGGTTGATCAACCAGTCTTCCAACATCCTTATCTACTCATAAAAGTTCGTCAGCACTAGGTTTGAATGCTGCTCTTCTTCTCTCTTTTGGCTATCTCCATAAGTGTTATTGGATAAATCGATAGGTGCGGGCACTAACTAATCTCCCTAGATCCACCTAGATCTAGAACAAAACACACCAAAACATGACTCTTTCCTTAAGTTTTAAATATTGAATTTACTAACTAAAGAGGGATAGGTGACATACCATTTAAACGCCACTTCCTCTCACCATCACCATCCTAGCTCCATTCCAACGTTCATACAATGATGATCCTGCAAAAGAATGAAACCAACCAAAGTGATAGTAATAACATAAACTCAATATAAACCTATGTATGTGATCAAGGAATCATACAATAAAACACAAGAAGATTTATAGAAAAGAATCATATTACTATATCATATTAAATGTGAAAGAGAGATTACAACCATGGCCTTGATATCGTAAGGTCCCTTCCAACTGTCCTTTGTTCCCCACACACTTCTTGCTCTAAGGATTCTGAGACCATGGATCTGATAGCTACTCACAATCTATCTTGACAAAGCAAATCTCAAAGCCACTCTAACCAAGCTAACAATCCCAAGCCAAAAACAACTCAAGCTAATCCAAAAATCTCCAAAGCTAACTTTCTCCATGAGAGCTCCTCTCCTTTTATAAGTTGAAGAGGATAAGGTGAGGAGGTTAGGATGATCCCACTAAATCATGAAAGTGAGTAAGATCCAAACCATTTGGATGCCACCTCACCATGGACGTTTCTCCTTCTAGAAGCATCGAGAAGATGCTCGTTTTTCCCACATATGAGCATTCTCGCGCCCTACCTATAGAGAAACCTGCGAATCTCTCACAACCCAGCTATGGTGCAACCTGCGAGAATCATACATTCTCGCACCATAGACACAGTGCAGCGTGCGAAAATAATCTTTAATAGGGTTTTTACAAAGGGAGATGCAACTTATTTTCTTAGGAAAAGTTCTTCTCCCTTCTTTCTTCAGGAACTTAGGCCACTGACCCCTCTGAAGGAAACATATAGGTTTACATCATTAACGGTCATAGGGATGATGAAAATAATTTGTAACAAAGAGCCCCCCAAAGTATGAAGTTAGAACATAGTGATAGCTGAAATACTTTGTCGAGTGTGTGTAGGGAACAAGGAACAATCGGTCGGAAACCTGCCAACAAACAAGGAAATACAATACAATAATATATCATCACTGAGGTAGGAATTCCAATACTTGGCATACAAATGACTCAAAGTATAAATGCCGACATGCGAAGATCCATGTCAAGTAAGACAGGTCATGGCCACTAGACATACACTGTGGATCCATGCCAATATGACTCAAATCTGAACATAGCCACCAAAAATACACTGTGGATCTATGTGTTAAAGACTCAAATTTGAACATAGCCACGAGACATACAATGTGGATCTATGCAACAATACAAACTAAAAATACTCCAATGCAACCTGAATCTATTAGAAAAGATCCAGGGTCTTCATCTCCACCACTCTATAGTACGAATCTAACCATGCAAATACATGTGTCGAAGTCAAACATGGTAGAAACCACTTGATTACCGGTCGTTAGTGAATACCGTTAACAAGTGTGAGAGAAATCACCATTAATGTCAATGACTCCCAAGGTGCTCTAGTACAATCCAACGAATGTGAATCAATGAGTTGAGGTCGAACACTCAGCGGAACCTTCTGATCAGAGGTCAATAATGAAAACCCACTATCGAAAGCGAGGAAACCTGCCATTGAGGCATGCAAGTTCCAAGGTACCAATTATTTTCTAAGTCTAATTCCTGGATAATGAGTTGAAGTCGACAGGAAAAGACTCGTCACAGGAGGGCCTTAATGTATCCCACATCAATGACACGAAACAAGTAACAAGATTTGATGTAGATCAGGGTAACCAGTAACTCAGGACTGACTCAGGGATGGCTGACGCAATAGAAGGCTTAAGGACTGTAGAAATGGCCGACAAAATAGAATGCTTTTTGGGTTGAACATCTCTTTTGAACATATTGACGAGACGACAACTGTCTTGGAAACACTGACTCAACAACATGGATCACAGACCAATTTGTAATCTTATAAAGGAGTATGATAAGGAGACAAGTGAATTTTCCAACCTAGACACAAAGCAAGTGAAAGGGTGTCATGTTCAAAAGTGACTCTTCCATGGAATACAGGTTTAAACACATTTCTTTCCCAATTCCCCCCCCCACCATTTCTGGCGAGTACCTCTTTATTTTTATGCAAGCTTGAGGAGGATAACATATGCTTGTAAATGTAAGCTCATCCTTCGGACGAGTCCCTCGGAGTATGTTTAACGAACCCTAAGAAGGAGTGGTTCGGTCATGTGTGGGTCTTTCGATGTTTGTTTAACGAGCCAAAGATAGAAAACTCAGGGTTTTTTCATGTTTATAGAGTCTGAAAAACACTTAAAGAAAACTCTCTCAGTTCCTTTTTCGTAAAATAGTTCGACAGGACCGAAAAAGTGATAAACTATCGCCCATTGAATGTTTTATTCAAATACTTTTACGAGCATGAACATAACAAGGTCGCTCGACAATATTTTCATGTTTAGAGAGTCTGAAAAGAGCTTAAATGAAACTCCAAGGGGTTCCTTTTTCGTATAACCTTTACGAGTCCGAAAAAGTGATAAAAGTATATTCGGTTACATTCTCATTGATTTACGAGCACGAGAAAGAACAAAGACTATGCTCGGTAACTTATTCTCATGTATTTACGAGCATGAGAAAGCTCGGGATTGTTTTCATTTTTACACAAGCTTTAAAACAAAACAAAACTATGCTTGGACCTGGTTTCATTTTTACACAAGCTTGAACCGGAGGAAACTATGCTTGGACCTGGTTTCATTTCTACACAAGATTGAACCAGAGAAACTATGCTTGAGGTAAGTGGTTTCATTTTTACACAAGCTTGAACCATAGAAAACTATGCTTGGACTTCCCAACGCATAACACATGGATGGTTGGTAATTATCCCCCAGCTTAAGAAACTAGCACCTCTACTTCAGCATGAAGTCCAGAGGTTGAAAGTATTGCCCCCCAAGCTTCATTTCATCCAACGACAAAGGCGGAGAAAATGAAGCTTCAAATACTAGACGAAGGACTTGACTCAAACAGAGAGGGGGGAAACTATTTCATTTTTTAACGAGCTTGACATAGAAACAATAACTATGCTCGTAACCTCTGTTTCATTTTTTAACATGGTTGCCACAGAGACGAAAAACTACTCTCGTAACAGGTTTCATTTTTTAATGAGCTTGAAATCAGAAAACAATTCTCAAGGCTGGTTTCATTTTTAAATGAGCTTGAAAGCATAAAATCATGCTCAAAGACCTCTGTTTCATTTTTTAACGAGGTTGCCTCAGAGATGAAAAAACTATCCTCGGAGTCTTCTTGATCATGGATTCCAAGAGGACAATGCTTCAGAAGGAGACCATGTCAAGGGACAAAACTCGGTCATGGCTTCTAAGAGGTCTTCGCTGGAAAGAAGAAACACACTCTGGAAGGACACCATATCGAGGGTCGCGACAGGAGTAAAGAGAGCAGGCTCTAAGAACCCCATCGAAGAGATCACCATGTCAACTACTGGATCTAAGTCATCAGAAGTTGAAGCCATGGACAACAACGCCACATAATTGACCTGTGGTAGGGGTGATAACGTCGGCATATAAGAACCATTTAGGGAGGTAATCCAGTCAAGATCGATGAATGAAAGTTGATAAAAAGTCACAATTATTCTATCGTGAGGGAAAGATATCACACGAAAAAGAGTGGAAGCAATCCAAGGGATCTTGGACTACCATGACATCAATAAAGATAGTTTTCCCTCCCAAAGTTACAGGAAACTGAGGAAGGGTCCCTAAATGTTGACTAGTTCTTCTGTTAAAAGCTAACAGATTCTGCGTAACCGGCACAAGCTGAGGAAAACCCAAAGCTTGCCAAGCAAAAGAGGAGAAAATACTAACAGACGCACCTTCATCTATCAGTGTCTGAGGAACGTCTTGACCACAAACCTGTACTGTAATCTGGAAAAGAATGTGAGAGGGAAGACGAGGTCCAGTTAGCACACCCCAATCAAAATGGATGGCCTCATTACTTGGAGGGGGTTCCACGGGAGAAGGAGGAATAGCCCTTGGCATGGTAGATTCTGTATCAACGAGAAAAACATGGGCATTATCAGGTTTACTCTCTAGCAGGAGAGTAGGATCGACCGATGACGAGATCAGATCGACCACTTGGGTTTCATTCTCCAAGGGGAGAATGGGGTCAACAGGTGGAAACGGATCGTCCGCTTGGGTTTCACTCTCTAACTGGAGAGTGGGATCGACCGAGGATGGGATCGGATCGACCGATTTAGTTTCACTCTCTGAGGGGAGAGTGGGATTGACCGACGATGGTATCAGATCAACTGCTTGGTCTACTGGTTCAACCAAAGACGTGACCAGATTGACCACTTGATCAACTAGACTGACCGACAGGGGAACCAGATTGATCATTCAATCAACTACAGGTGGGTTGAGAGAAAGATTGAGATAAGCAGTTGGAAGTTGAGGCTGTGAAACAATCATGTCTTCCAGGAATTTCGAGGCTTCGTCCATACGAGGGCAAAGGTGAGTTAGATGACTCCTTTTGCATAACATGCACGGGAACTCGACTCTACTTTTCTTCTTCCCAATGGTATCGTGACTAGTTGACGGGAGGTCATCAACATGTTGTTCAGAGGCTAACGACATGGATTGGAAAGGGGATGTAGACCATGCTTCTATAACCTTGGATAGACCAGGGAAATCCTTAAGAAGATGGCTACCCTTACAAAGCCTTCAAGGGTACTTGGGCTTATAGTTTGTTTGGGTGATCTTAACATCATCAACACTCCCAACATGATTAACAATAACTGGTTGTTTTCCAACATGTTTGATAGTGGTTGGAAGTTTGGATCCTTTCTTATTTTTCTTCTTCTTATTCTTTCGTTTCTTCTTCTTATTATCCACCAAGTTACTAGCTTGAGAACTTTCACTCGACGAAGAAGATGAAACGGAAGGAGACCTTGCAAGCGAAGAAGGTGAAGAAGACCTTACTGGTGAAGAAGGTGAATGATCAACATGAGGTTGATGCTCTTGGGGGGAAGTGCTTACGACCGAAGCACTTACTGCATTCGGGATTACTTGAGTAGAAAACAACCATACCGATAATCCAATTGTGAGACTTGGAAGGTTCAAAGTAGCGATGTGAGGAGGACCAATGTTTCCGTAAGAAGGAAAAACAAAAGGTTCCCCTGGAGCAGAGGTTCCTTCATTGGTCATTTCGGGAACTGACGCCATTAAAAACAAAAATCAAATCTAGAGTCCACTAGGGAGAACAAACAACACATGCTAAAAATCTAGTAAGCAAGCAAGCAAACAAAACCTTCTCACAATGAGCACACTAGTTGGTGATGAAATCCAACGTCGCGAGAACAATGTAAGAAGGGGATGAGATAGTGCGGGTGTTAAAGTTACGTTGACGACCTGCTTAACGGACTTACACCCTGGTTCAAGCTCCCACACATAATCGTGGGTATACCCTCCAAGGAGCCCGAGTGAGTTTGGCCAATGTCGATTCCAGGTACCGTGAAGACTTTCCCCTCCACAGTCACCTTGTGTAAAGACCCTAAAGATATAGGCCACTAAGGTTACTAATCACTACAACGATGCCTGGGGAAACAATTCACAGTTCGATCCACGTGCAAGAGCAGGGTATCTAGCCTGAAATCAACTTGAAAGGCTTCCACTCATCATTGTGGGTATACCTCTCAAGCGACTCCCATAATACACGTAATCTCTACACCAAGACCAACAAAGTAGGGTGAGTAACTCTGTTAGTCTCAATGTGACCTTGTGATTGACCCTTGTGTTAGAAGGGCTTCCCAGGACAAAATGTAGTAAGTGGATTTAACTCTCCCTATCACAAGATACTATGTTTGTTTGAAGCTTTGGAAAGTTATCTTTCACACCTATTCCAAAGCCCTACGACTAATCTAATGTAGGTTTGCTACCAGAAAAGATAAACATGTCTAATTAGTATTTTATAAGCGCTTTATTTTATGGATGTTGTTACTCAAGAGGAAAATGGCATGGACAATATGGTGTTTTGACCGACTCGAATGTTATGCAAAGAAATGAAGATGAAATCTTTTCATTTCGATGAAAGCTATGCTACGAGAAGGAGAAAATATTTATCATTCCCATATACACAATGTCCCAAGATATATTAAACTCATCAATATCAAGATTCTCAAGAAATGAGAAAAAAGTACTGTACACCAATGCACGATTCATGGCCCCCCCATTTTCGGTAATTTTTTTTCGGAATTTAAGACCAAAAAATGCCAAGAATCATGCAATTTCACTACTTCAAATGCAACGATGCTCCCAATATAATATAAAGCAATAAATTAAATCTTTTTGTTTCAAAAATTTCACTAAAAGCAATAATGAACTTTCTTAAAACAAAGAAACCCAAACTAAAAGTTTTCTTTTAAAGCGAACTATTCAAAAGAAATATGATCTTTCCCTAAATAATTCTAAAGAAAACACACGCTTTGTAATTGAAAGACACTCAAAGCAAGAGACTAATCCTTCAAAACCAAACAAAACAAACATGGCTAAAAGCAACTCAAAGAATGTCAAGCAGACTGTAAACAGATCAATATAGGCTCCAAAAGTTCAATCTAGCTGATCAAAGAAAAATTGGGCATCAAAAAGATAGGAAGACCTAATCCAAAACTTTTACAAATGAGTTCACAACCTGGTAGTGGGGTACAGTGCGAGAATTATGGATTCTTGCAGTCTAGATATAGGCAGGGTGCGAGAAAGTTGCACTGAAATGAACAGTAGGGTGCAAACATCAATGATTCTTGCAGGCCATAGAGAGGTATAGTGCGAGAAGGTTTGTAATCAAGAAAAAATTGAAAAAAGGACAAAAAATTTGAGTGAACTTTCAGATCCAGAGAGTCTGGATGGATCTCCCACAGACTCAGAGACCATAAATGAAGCAATCAAAGCAAGGGAAACTAGACTAACTAGGAAACAATCCATTCCCCAATGGAGTCGCCAATTTTGTTATTGGATAAATCGGTAGGTGCGGACACTAACTGATCTCCCTAGATCCACCTAGATCTAGAACAAAACACACCAGAACATGACGCTTTCCTTAAGTTTTAAATATTGAATTTACTAACTAAAGAGGGATAGGTGACATACCATTTAAACACCAGTTCCTCTCGCCATCGCCATCCTAGCTCCGTTCCAACGCTCATACAATGATGATCCTGCAAAAGACCACAACCAACCAAAGTGATAGTAATAGCATAAACTCAATGTAAACCTATGTATGTGATCAAGGAATCATACAATAAAACACAACAAGATTTATAGGAAATAATTATCTTACTGTATCATATTAAATGTGAAAGAGAGATTACAACCATGGCCTTGATGTCGTAAGGTTCCTTCCAACTGTCTTTCATTCCGCACACACTTCTTGCTCCAAGGATTCTGAGACCATGGATCTGATAGCTACTCACAATCTATCTTGACAAAGCAAATCTCAAAGCCACTCTAACCAAGCTAACAATCCCAAGCCAAAAACAACTCAAGCTAATCCAAAAATCTCCAAAGCTAAATTTCTCCATGAGAGCTCCTCTCTTTTTATAAGTTGAAGAGGATAAGGTGAGGAGGTTAGGATGATCCCACTAAATTATGAAAGCGAGTAAGATCCAAACCATTCAGATGCCACCTCACCATGGAAGTTTCTCCTTCTAGAAGCATCGAGAAGATGATCGTTTTTCCCACGTATGAGCATTATCGCACCCTACCTATAGAGGAACCTGCGAACCTCTCGCAACTTAGCTATGGTGCAACCTACAAGAATCAGGCATTCTCGCACCCTATCCATAGTGCAGCATGCAAAAATCATCTTTAATAAGGTTTTTACAAAGGGAGATGCAACTTCTTTTCTCAAGAAAAGTTGTTCTCCCTTCTTTCTTCAGGAACTTAGGCCACTGACCCCTCTGAAGGCAACATATAGGTTTACATCATTAACGGTCATAGGGATGATGAAAATAATGTGTAACAATAAGCCAACTCTTCTTTAATTCCTGCAACAACAAGCTTTCCCACATCTGCATCACTTAATGAAAAGTGATTTAGACACTGATTACCCTCATGAGACAATACTACCTCTTCTTTCCCTATGACGGATTATGGCATCTGTCTTCCTTCTCTTTCTTCAATACCTGCAAACACACACCAATAATCAGTTGTAAAACTATGAGATTCTGAAGTCTCAACTGATGCTCCTAGCACCATCTTATTCTGCTCCAATGCAGCATCAAGTTTCTCATATGCCTCTCCTGGCATCTTCCTGTTGTGTTAATCTGAACATCTCATCAAACTCCCATCAACATCTACCTTAACAATTTGACTTGCACACTATATGTAGTCTCTACCTAGACCACGTTCATGAGATAAAAATATCTCATTCTCCTCTATAACAGAAATTGGATTTTGTTCTGTTGTTATGCTTCCAAAAATCATATCTCCATCTTCAACATTCTTTATGATAGTTCTGGCTGACTGTTCAACTTCTTTCTTTTCACAACCTGTAGTCACACACAAGATGTCAGATTTAAAATTATTTGGCCTTTCGGTCCCACACGATCCTTCCATCAACACATCCAGATGTTGATTTGAACTCTCAAAAGAGTTCACGATACTTCCTGCAAGTCTCTTATCTTCAATCCCTAAACAATCTGTGAGACTCTAAACATGACTCCTCTCAACATCATCCTCTCCAAGGATGTTTCCTTTCTCTGGTTCACAATAGTGAACTTTTCCTTCAGTCTATGGCCTCAAAATGAATTCAGTTCCCCTGAGTTTTTCCTTCTTTACCCAAGCATTCATCTTATGCTTTAAGTTTCTCATGCTTTCCCTAACCTTCTCCTCAAATAATTTTACTATTGGCCACTTGACCTTCTTTACTTTCCATCTTGGTCTCTGGTTCTCTCTAATCTTCTTCTGTAGCAGCATCTGTATGACTTTGAGCCTCTCCTTTAACTCATTCATTTCTCTATCATACTCTCCTTGAATCATCTTCTGGATTCCATTTTCCTGAGCATATTTCTCTCCTTTCTTGTGGCTTCTTTATGAACCCATGAAATGACCATCAATAGCCATTGTCTTCCTCTCCTTTGTGAGCTTTACCTTGTCCATTTGTGGACTGCACTCAAGCCTTTGTAACAAGATCTCTCCATTAGCCTGTTATCGGATACCTCACTAAGCTTCTCATTAGCTTAGTCCTATGGTATTCTCCTATAGTTATCTCTCTCTTAGAACCTCCTCTGAGCATTCCTTGCTCCTCTTGGCTCCTACAGTTTCCACTTCCTCTCTTGAGAACATTCACTTTTCCTCTGCTGTTCCAATCTTTAGCTGGAATTCTTCAAGGTTCTTTGCCACACTTTTTCCCTTCAAGAGCTCACACATGCTCTTTCTCAGGTATTCAAGAACACAACTGGTTCTTCCATCAAAACTCTCCTAACTGTCATGGATGCTATCCCATCCTTGTTTGCTTCATTCTGCAACAAAATTTTCTCAAAACCAGAGTTAGCATAAAAACCAATAAATTTCTACCTTCAATATCTTCACATGATCTTGCCTTCCACCCATCTCGCACTTGAATGAGAAACTCTCTGTTATAATTTTTCTCCAACCTTCTCATGCACTCCTCTATATATGCTTTCCTCTAAACCAATCTTGTCTGTTCAGTGATATTTCACTAAATCTGAGCTCCTGTGTACAATATCTCTGCATCAATTTCACTCAAAAGCACACTTGCTTGGAAATTCTTCAAAAGACATTTCTCTTTTAAGAGCATACCAATTCTCTGAAATACCCTGCAACTTCTCCTTTGATCTCCTTTCAAAGTAGGAGGCTTGTCTCTATATCCTTAAAGAACATCAATGTTATTTCCTTCCAAGAGCTCAATCTTTCTTTGTCGATGCTTACTAACTTCTCTGCATCAATGTTGTTGTAACAATACCTGCAACATTCAAATGAGAAAATAACTTGCTCTGATACCACTTGATAGCCCGACGCAGGTTGTACTCACAATATGACAACTTATATGTGATCCGCTTCTCATTCAACCCACAATGGGGTGTCCAAGGATCTACCTATGATCTTTGTTGATCCCTCCATTAGTTGTTCTAGCCGCTAAAACGCTCAAACTGTGTCTCTGATTTCTTAATTCTGCCTCTTTTGTTTGTGCCAGTCCTTAAGCACTTAAACAAAATGAACTAACCCTTTTCTCCTCTATGCGCCCGGTGGTTGTGATAGTATCTTAACCAATTAGGCACTTTAATTCCTAGCCGTAGATCATCCTTTCCAAATCACGATCAAAGTTTGAAGCGATCGTCAACCAAAGGGATGATATGACGGCTTTGTTTTAATCAGTCGACGAGATGAATGACCCACGCTACTCCAACATGGTAGCGTGTTAACACTTTGTCACAACGTGCATAAATCCTGGTGTGACAAGTTTCCAATCCAACGGATGGTCTAGATTAATAACGCGCTTCCTCCTAAGAATTAATATCCATGCAGCTTTGATATGTGCCTTACTTCTTCACTGTTGGTCCCACCTTTTCACAAATGGAAAAATCTTCTCGTCGTAGAACTCTTCTCCGCTCATGATCCATAGTTGGGACTTAATCAAGGAGTTAGGTAAACAATTGAGGTTACTCTAGACTCTGTAGTGGATCTGATGGCTCTCCCATGGACATATCCCATGATCCAACAATCCTCAATATTTATTGCATGAAACGATATGGATCGTTGATCCAATAGTGATCAATGATCAAGATTATCTCTTAACCCCGTCTTCGTGCATAACGATCCTTAGATCGGACTGGATTCACTTCAAAGAATGACGATCAGACTGGATTCTCTGTTGAAAGATGGAATTTGGCTTCGATCCAACCTATGAAAGTTGTAATCAATGTTCTTTGTTCACCATCTTGCAGTCATAACTCAATTTGCAAACTAATCCGAACTTGCAAACATTCAATTAACCAAATGTGAAGAGTTATATAAGATTACAGAGAACCACTGATAACCCTATAACAAAGGTGCTCATTCCATGAACAAAGATTTATCGGGAAACACTCGAAAAAGAGTGTCCTTTCCTTCATTAACCATATGCACACTTACTGTACATGAATTTACATAAGGCTTTTCAATGCCTTCTTGACCTAGACTACATTCAATAGGTTTTCCTCTCTCTCTGGCCTGATTTCTCTCTAAAAATTGGCCACCTCTTGAATGCCTCTAAGGCTTACAATATTATACACAAGGATTCTAAAACCAATTCTGGTTCAGATCCACAATCCTCTCAACAATCAATCCCTAAGGATCCTCTCAAATCCAAAAACCTCTCACTCAATCCTATATTTGGGATTCACAAATCCCTATGAGATCTAACTGACCCTAGATCTTTCTCATTTCCCAATCCATCTCATGTTCTCATACATTTGAGAACATTTACAATCAAATCCTCACTTCCATTATCAAACTCCTATCATATGTCTCTCTTCTAGAAATCATAAAACATAGGAAAATAAAACAAACATGAGGGAACCAACTCCCTTAGTGAAATGAAGACCCCCCTAGGTCTTGCCAAAATAATGATTTGGAGGTAGGATGCTCCTGCATCACCTCAACAAAGTGACCATATTTATGACAAGTGTTGCATTTGAAAGGAAGCTAGTCACAATCCAATTGTTCAAGGTGAGATCAAGAGACAAGGATAATGTTTGTAGCTTCTAGGAGTCCTTTCGATAGGTCAAAATTTACACAGATGCGAGGATAGGAAAACATTCCAGCCTCGGGTTCAATCTTGTCAATGCACTTTCTAGTGTGTTTCTAATTGATTCTAAGGATTGATCATTAAAGCAATGCAAGGGTAATTGAAGGAGGCACACCTAAATTGAAATGGAAGAAGGGAGATCAACCTACATGTGAAAATCAAGTGACAAATGATTGAGGTACATTCCTCGAAGCCCCATGAAGTAAGTCCTACTATGAAAAATGAAATCACAATCCTCATTTTGTTCAAACAAGAAAGTGAAAAAATTATTTGCCACAAAAGTAATAAGAGAGCTTACCCTTGATCAGAGGCATTCAATTATTTAGTAACCATTGTTCCATTGCCCAAGGTGAAGGCCAAAGGCCTATACACATTTCACAAGGTTTAACTTGGAAATAAAGTAAGTTTTAACTAAGGATGAACTATGGAATTGAATTGCTTGATCAATGTGCGTTCAACTAGGACAAGACATTTTCTTGGGGGTCGTTGGGATCAATTTCACGTTGGATATTTTGCTCAGTTTTCTTGATGAATCTCAAGAGGGTGTGTTTGTTCACAACAATGGGTGGTTTTGTTCACAATAATGGATTTGTTGGCAACACCAATGAGGGTTTCGAAGGCCAAGGCCTCATCAAGAGAGGGAGAGTTGATAGAGCTCCCTGCATGCAGAACCACAATCATGAGCAGAGGTGGAAAGTGGCTCAGGTTTCTGAGGAGAAGTGACTAGCATTCCATCTCCATGTCAAGTCATATTAACATTAAGATAATAATAATAATTATTTTTAAAGAAACAATTAGTTTTTGTATTATAAAAGGGATTGTAGAGAGGAAAAAAAACAACCAGATTGTACAAAATTCAAAATGCCCAAAAAACTCCAGCAGATAATAGGGCTCACTGGTCCTCATTAGGAACAGATCCTCTGCAATGTTTACAAGGAGAATGCTACTATCCTTCCAAGTGTAGAGTTTTATATATGAGAACAACAAAAGATTGAATTTACATGGCATGAAAAACTTGAACTAATTGAGCTTCATCTCGGTATCAACTGCTGCGTGACGATCCTCTTGGATGAATTGCTCTGGTTGGTGAAGCAGAGGCCGTAAAACTTCACAGGAAGCATGTGATATTTAAGAGGGGATTGGATTGAGTTTCTTTGCGGTGCCCATCTGACTGCACTGGAGAGCCTTACTGAGGGACTGGATCTGATCAGAATGCATTTTTATCTTTCTAAGAACTATTGCCATTTCTTTATCTCTTCTTTCTTCCCTTTCCTGCAACTTCTGTTCCAATTGGGCATGGGATGCACGAAGAGCCACCAATTCTTGTTGCTTCAGCTTTATCTAACCCTGCGTTCCGTCCATTTTACAATTGCACAATGACTGACTCCTTCGCCACATACAATTTGAGCTGGGTCTGCTAGCACTGAACCGAAAACGACAACAACTGAGAAATCTGACGAAACTGCAGACGGAGATAATGCCAAGAGAATTCCAAATATGGTTCGTTCCTTTGCTTTTATAATCATCTCCGAGTCAACGATCACAATGACACTCAGGGAATTGTCTGCTTTCATCAGTTTCATTCCCATATACACAACCGATACTTCTTCCTGATTGTTTGAGTTGAACCCCATTCTCCATGCATATTTCGTAATCTTATTTCCTTTAGGATCATAAATGACACCCCACGTCACACTTGCTGCCCTTGGGTTTCCTTCTGAAGCCCCATCAAAAAATAAAATCAATTTTTCTTGCATTTGCTTCCAAAGAGAAAATTCCTTATCGGAGAATCTAAGCTGCTAATGGAGGCTGGGAGGGGAAGCTTTAAGAGGAGAAGGAATCTGAGAGTGTCGTTGGCTGATGACGCTATTGATCGATGCTTGTTCACTGCAATCAAGATCAGAGAGGGAACCTGGTTTTCTGTCTTTGGCACATAATACTTTAGAAAGGAGATTGCAAGCTAGCGACTGAACTCTCGAAGGTGGAAGGAACTT
>ML790223.1:265480-293475 GCA_009831015.1 Picea engelmannii
AGTAAAATCCTATTCAAAACCCTCATTGGAAAGTCTTAGGATTTGAACCTCAAGCACAAACTAAAGGGGCTCACCTACCCAAAATTGCTTATGATATAATGGACCTTATTTATTTTAGGGAAATAAGGGGTGAATCTCAATTAGAGTAGGAAAAAAGTGCTCACACTGGGTAGGGAGTTCAATGTAAAAGATCTAGAATGATTGTAATCCAACTTTTTATATGGGATCTATTTGGGTCAACTTCATTGGTAACAATGAGAACCTTGAGCAAGGAAAATTCCGTAGCCTCAAAATGGGCCTTTAATATTTAAAATTCCACCCAAAATGAGAAGATTTTCATTCTTTCCTATATTTGTAAATGCTCTAATTTTTTTTATAAGAAAAACATGACAGATAGGAGAAGAAAAGTTCTTAATGAGAAAACTAGAAAAAACAATCTACATTTGAAAAGAAAATAAAAATTAGGGTTTTGGTAGAAACATTTTTTTTTCAATGTAATATACATCTTGGGAAAACATCCTAGGTACTTCCCCTCATTTTGAGGATGGTACATCTAATTCTTAAAGGCAGAAGCCAAGTCACAAAATCTCATGGGGAGCCCAACAATTTTCAACATTTCGCTCATGAATAGTTCAACAATTGGCTCACCAACTATTAGGTCATGAAAAGCCCAACAATTATCGCATGCATATCTCATCATGGATTTAACTTGGGTGGGGAGAGTGGAACACCTACCTCCCCGCCAATCAAGCTATTTCTCCGTGACAAGTTTTGACAGAAAGGAAAATTCCATAGCCTCAAAATGGGCCTTTAATATTTAAAATTCCACCCTAAATGAGAAGATTTTCATTCTTTCCAATGTTTGTAAATGCTCTATTTTTTAAAACATGACAGATAGGAGAAGAAAAGTTCTTAATGAGAAAACTAGAAAAAACAATCTACATTTGATAAGAAAATAAAAATTAGGGTTTTGGTAGAAACCTTTTTTTTATTAGGGTTTTGGTAGAAACCTTTTTTTTTTCAATGTAATATACATCTTGGGAAAACCTTCTAGGCACTCCCCCTCATTTTAAGGATGGTACCTACAACACATCAGATTCTTCAAAGCCAGGTCACAAAATCTCATGGGGAGCCCAACAATTTTCAACATTTCTCTCATGAATAGTTCAACAATTGGCTCACCAACTATTAGGTCATGAAGAGTCCAACAATTATCTCATTCATATCTCATCATGGATTTGAACTTGGGTGGGGATATTGGAACACCTACCTCCCCACCAATGAAGATATTTCCCCTCGACAAATTTTGACAGAAAGGAAAATTCCATAGCCTCAAAATGGGCCTTTAATATATAAAATTCCACCCTAAATGAGAAGATTTTCATTCTTTCCAATATTTGTAAATGCTCTAATTTTTCTTATGAGAAAAGCATGACAGATAGGAGAAGAAAAGTTCTTAATGAGAAAACTAGAAAAAACAATCTACATTTGATAAGAAAATAAAAATTAGGGTTTTGGTAAAAACATTTTTTTTCAATGTACTATACATCTTGGGAAAACCTCCTAGGCACTTCCCCTCATTTTGAATATGGTACCTACGATAAATCAAATTCTTCAAGGTAGAAGCTAGGTCACAAAATCTCATGCAGATCCCAACAATTTTCAACATTTCGCTCATGAATAGTTCAACAGTTGGCTCACCAACTATTAGGTTATGAAGAGTCCAACAATTATCTCATGCATATCTCATCATGGATTTGAACTTGGGTGGGGAGAGTGGAACACCTACCTCCCCACCAATCAAGCTATTTCCCCTCGACAAATTTTGACATAAACACTTACAAATTAGAAATTATCTTTCTCTAATCTATTTTCTTTCTCCTGATTCGATCTCCTTTTTATGTTCTCATCTCCTTCCTTCATTTTCTCTCTCCCAACCCCTCCTCTTATTCTCCTCATGACACAATGTGGTTGAATTAAAAATAAATCCCTCATTTGACTTTTTTCACTTATTTTTATTTTTATTTTATAAAAAGTTACAATTATGCTAATAGTTACATAAAAAGTCATAAATTGAAGCACAAATATTGTCTCAATTAATGTTATATTTCATTAAATGCATTATAGTAATATATAATAAAATGTAAATGGTAAATTAAGAGATTATGGGTGATTATATCAAAGAACATAGGGGTTAAGGGTCATAATGTGCCAGAAGGTTGGATTGTTCAGAGTTACAATGTTTTAATAGAATTAATGTATTAAGGGCTAGCGTGTTCAAGGTTTAGTGTATTCATTTGATAGTGGTTAGGTTCATATTGTGTTAGGGGGTGATTGTTTCAAGGCTACTAGCTATTAGGGTGCATATTATGTTCGAGGTCATATGGTATCATGCAATTAGTGTGTTTGAATTCATAATGTGTTAAGAGATGATTGCAATAGGGGTCATAATGGTTGAGCGTCATAGTTATTAAATGGTTACTATGTTCTAACTCATATTGTATCAAGGGGTCAACCTCTGAAGCTTTTTTTTTTGGGTGTTTTTGCATCTATTTTTTAGCAGTTTTCAGTGCACGGTTTTTGTTGATGGTTTTTTGATTCCGGTTAAGGAATTAGGGTTGTTGACTAAACTAGGTCAATGGATTAGGGGTTTTGGTTTCCACGAGATTATATATCTATATCTATATCTATATCTATATTCTATTGTAAACAATGAAGAATATAGATGAATAAAGTATTAGAGGTGCGACTCTAAATAGGTTGTTGATTTTCCTGGTTTGGGTTTCTAGGGTAAAATATCCGTGTAATGTGTGTGTGCCATTGTATCTTTTCTGTTTTTATTAAGAATCCAGTTGCAATAATTAATTGTACAAGGTTAAAATATACATTTGGTATCATAAGAGTTATTGGCTTCAGGGGGATGCCATTGTCGCTAAGGGTTTGGCTTGGGTTTGTGATAAACCTTGTTACAATGGGAGCTATACAATATTGATTCTTGTGGTGAAAAGAAATTATGAGCAGTTCAAAAACAAAGATTGAGAAATTTAATGGGAATTTTTTTGAGTTGTGGAATCTCAATATGGAAGATATGTTTGTGGACAAAGATCAATGGATTGTTTTGGATCCAGGTACTGCACCTACAAGAATGTCAATAAAAGACTGATAAATGTTGGACCGAAAGGAAAATAACACAATCTGGTTGTGTCTGTCAGATTTAGTACTATTGAATGTGTCAGGGGAAGCTACGAACACATATTTATGGAATAAGTTAGGGACTTTGTATCAGTCTAAGTCCATGTTAAACAAACTGTTCTTACGGAAGAAGTTGTACAACCTAAGGATGAAAGATGGAGACTTGGTGACAGAGCATCTAAACACCTTCAATACTGTGGTAAGTCAATTATTATTTGTTTATATTAATATTTTCGATGAATATAAGTGTATCAGTTTATTGTTGTTTTAATTTTTTTTATGGGATAGTCTAGTTGTGGCCATATGTAGTAATTCAACTACTTTTAGTTTCAATGATGTGGTTTCATCCTTGTTGTTGGAGGAGACGAGGCATAAAAACATGGAAAAATACAGAGCATAGATGCCTTATTTGCAAGAGGACGCTCCCAGGAAAGAAATAGATCTAAGTCCTCAAGTGGGAGATCTAAATCTAGGGGAAGATATAAACCTCCCAAAAAATTTGTAAAGGTATGTTGGATATGTGGAAAAGAAGGGCACTGCAAGAAATAATGTAGATCCAAAAGTATTGAGAGAGGGAAGGGATTTGATGATGCTCCTTCTACAAAATTAAAAGCCTCCGTGGATGAAGGAGGGGATGTGTACTTGGCTTCTTCAAGCACACATGCAGATCACGAGGCATGGTTGGTCGACTTAGGTGCATCCTTTCATATGACTCCTCATAGGGAGTGGTTATGCGAATATGAAAGGTATGATGGAGGTGACGTTTTCTTAGGTGATGACTTGAAAACCAAAATCATAGGATGAGGAAAAGTTAAGTTGAATCTTATGGATGGAAGGATTACAACACTCCCTAGTGTTCTTCTCATCCTAGGATTGGCCAGAAATTTTATTTATGTAAGGAAAATGGACGATGTAGGGGTAAAATCAATGTTTGAGAAAGAAATATGCAAAATGGTTTGAGCGGAAATGGTGTTGTTGAAGGGAGTTAAAATTGGAACTTTGTATAAGCTTATAGAAAACACTATTAGTGATGGGTGCAAAAATTCCATTGTTCTTGATATTGGAGCCGAAGAAGGAAAAACTCCTACAGTCTTTGGAGAAAAGGCTATGTTGTAGCATCAAAGACCGGGGCATATTAGAGAGAAGGGCCTTCGAGAAATACACAGTAAAGGTATGGTTAAAGGTATGGCCAATTGCTCTCTAGATTTGATTTCTATGAACATTTCTTATATGAGAAGAAAAATCATGTAAGATTCTCCTTTGGTGCAACGAGCGCAGAGATAATACTATAGTTGGTGCACAATGATGTGTTTGGACCTATGTTGGTTCCATCATTGGGAAAATATGTGTACTATGTCTCATTTATGGATGACTTCTCAAGGAATACATGGATTTATTTCCTCAGGAAGAAATCTAAAGTCTTTGACAAATTCAAAGAGCTTAAGGCTCTTGTGGAGAATCAAACAAAGAAGAGAATTAAGGTGCTGAGGAGGGATAATGTTGGAGAATTATGTGGAAATGAATTCAAAGAGTTCTATAAGAAGTGTGGTATAGAAAGGCATACGACTAATCCATACACACCTCATTATAATGGAGTTTCAAAAAGGATGAACGAGACGTTGTTGGAAAAATCAAGGACCATGCTCAGTGGTGTCGGGTTAGGACAATAATTATGGGCAGAGCCAGTGGGTATTGCATATTACCTATTCAATCGATCACCCTCATCAATGATGTATGATAAGACTCCACAAGAGGTATCGACTGGTAAGAAACCCTCTTTTAAATATCTTAGGGTATTTGGATGTGATTCCTATGTTCATGTTCCAAAGGAAAACAAGAGTAAGCTAGATAAAAAGGTTGAAAAATGTATATTTATTGGTTAAAAAGATGGTCTAAAATGTTATAAGCTTTGGAACCCATAAACTAAGAAGGTAGTGGATAGCCAAGATGTGGTATTTAGAAAAATCAAAGATGTTTTCAAACATGAAGTCCTACCAAGGGAAGAAGAACCATAGAAAATAGAGTTTGAATTGAAGGATAATGAATCGAACTCTACAAAAGAATAGGAATAATAATAAGAAGAGCCTCATACTTCAATATTGAGGAGATTAGTTCGGGAAAGAAGGAAACCGGAAAGGTATACTCTAACTCATTTTCATTCAAATTTTGTTTTGTTTATTACTAATGATGATCCTAGAATTTTTAGGGAGGCAATGGATTTAGAGGATGAGAAACTATGGAAAAAGGCCATGGTTGAAGAAATGACAACCTTGGACAAGAATGAGGCTTGGGATCTAGTGGAGTTGTCGAATGGAAGAAATATCATTGGAAACAAATGGGTGTTTAAGAAGAAGTTGAATGAAAAAGGAAAAGTGGAGAAATACAAAGTTCAATTAGTAGCAAAAGGTTATTCCCAAGTAGAGGAAATTGACTTTGGTGAAATTTTTTGTCCTGTTTCCAAGCTAACTTCTATTAGATTTATTTTATTTGTTCCTACTGCTTTTAATTTTGGAGTAGAACAGATGGATGTGAATGCAACATTCCTGCATGGGGTCTGGAAGAAGAAATCTACATGAAGCAGATAGAAGGATTTGTAATGAAGGGAAAGAAAGTGTTGGTATGCAGGCTCGAAAAGTCCCTGTATGGGTTAAACAAATCACCAAGGATGTGGTATAAAAAATTTGATACTTGTATGTTGGGACTTGGCTTCACAAGGAGAAAAGTTGATCACTGTGTGTATTTCAAATTAGCTGGTGATCGTCTTATTTATTTGGTCTTGTATGTGGATGATATGTTGCTGATAGGAAACAAAAAGGAGATTATCCAAGATGTAAAAACTCAATTGTCCTCTAAATTTGACATGAAGGGTATTGGTGTTGAAAATTTCATTTTGGGCATGGAAATTAAAAGAGATCGGGTAAAAATGAAACTCTGGTTAAATAAGAGGAAAGATGTTGAGACAATATTGCAGAGGTTTAATATGTAGGAATGTAAACTGATAAGGGTTCCTATTCTTGTGGGTGTAAAATTATCACAGATTAGTCTCCCAAGACGCAAGTAGAGGAAGAGAACATGTCACATGTTCCATATGCTAGTGTGGTTGGAATTTTGATGTATGCAATGGTCTGTACTAGACCAAACATTTCACATGCATTTGGAGTTTTGAGGAGGTATATGTCAAAATCATGGAAGGAGCATTGGTCAATATTAAAGAGGGTTTTCAGGTGTTTACATGGCACTACTAGTTATGGATTGTGCTACCAAGGAATACTAGGATTGGCCAGAGTGTTGGAAATACATATGTTTGTTGATGCAGACCGGGTTAGAGATATGGATAAAAAAATATCTACAACTGGGTATGTATTTAACCTATTTGGAGGAGAAACCAGTTAGATGAGAAAAAGACAGGCTGTAGTGGCATTCTCAACTACATAAGCTAAATACATGGAAGCCACTCATGAAAGAAAGGAAACAATATGGTTACAAATATTGTGTTCAAGTATTGGGTTGGTACAACAAGTTGTAAGGATAGATTATGACAGTTAGAGTGAAATATTCCTAGCGAAGAACCTGCTTTATCATTCAAAGACAAAGCATATTGATGTTTAGTATCAATTTGTGAGAGACATGGTTGAAGATAAGATGGTGTTGTTGATGAAGGTGGACACTTTGAAAAATGTTGCATATTCATTGACAAATTCCGTGAGCGTAGAGGAGTTCTTCCAGTGTAGAGAAATAATGGGCATTGTTTCCCTGGATTGTTGACTATGTAATCATGTGTCCATTTCTATGAAAAGAAAAAAACAAGTTGGATATTGTTGGGTATGTGTTATATTATTTGCACAACCAACCCCATGCACTGTGCTGCGCTGGGTGCACAAGGGTTCGCAAGGGGATTGTAGGGAGTGGCAGAGCCATCGATTTTTTTTTTAGCGGTCTTCAGTGCACAGTTTTCGCTGACGGTTTCTAATTCTAGTTAAGGAATTAAGGTTGTAGACTAATCTGGGTCAATGGATTAGGGTTTTTGGTTGCCGCAGGATCTTATATATATATATATATATATTATTGTAAATAATGAAGAATATAGATGAATAAAGAATTAAAGGTGTGACTATAAACATGTTGTTGGTTTTCCTAGTTTGGGTTTCCGGGGTAAAATATATGTGTAATGTGTGTGTGTTTCTGTCATTGTATCTTTTCTATTTTTATTAAGAATCCATTTGCAGTAATTAATTGTACAAGGTTAAAATCTACAAGAATTAGGGGATATATTGTGTCTAGGTTAAGTGATTGGGGGTTATGGCATATTTATGGGGTAAGTTTGTTTGCAGTCATAAGGTGTTAGGAGGTGATTGAATAAGGGGTTATAAGGGTCAAGGGTCAAATTGTATTAGGGGGTAGTGTGTTTGAGGTCTTATTATATGAAGGGGTCAATGTTATTAGAGTCACAACCAACCCCATGCACTGCGTTGCACTGGGGGGGTGTTATAGGTGAATTACACGGAGGTGCGAAGCCCTCAAAAATATTTTTAGTGGTCTTCAACGCACAATTTTTGTTGATGGTTTTCTAATTCCAATTAATGAATTAGGGTTGTAGACTAATCCTGGTCAATGGATTAGGGGTTTTGGTTGCCTCCGGGTCATATATATATTGTATTGTAAAGAATGAAGAATATAGATGAATAAAGAATTAGAGTTGCATCTCTAAACATGTTGTTGTTTTTCCTGGTTAGGGTTTCTAGGGTAAAATAACTGTGTAATTTGTGTGTGTGTGTGTGTGTGTGTGTCTTTTCTATTTTTTATTGAGAATCCATTTGCAGTAATTAATTGTACAAAATTAAAATCTAAATGAGTTGGGGGATATATTGTGTCTAGGCTAAGTGATTGGGGGTTTTGGCATATTTATAGAGTCAATGTGTTTGCAATCATAAGGTGTTCGGGGATGATTGAATAAGGGGTTATAAGGGTAAATGGTCAAATTGTATTAAGGGGTAGTGTGTTTGGGGTCTTATTATCTGAAGGGGTTAGTGTTTTTAGGGTCATCATGTGTGAGGGTTTGATTGTGTCAAGGTTCATAAGGATTATGGGGTATATTGTCTTTGAGGTCATATTGATTAGGGATTATCATCAAATTTTTAGGGTTAAAAAGGTCATAGGGTTCATTGTAAATATGTCAATAGTGTTCAAATAAATAAATAATGATCGTCAATGATAAACAATTGATCTAGGTGGATATCGGTGGCCACCCACCTATTCCATTGGTTCAAAGAACAACTTCCGTTTTGGCAGTTTGTTTACAATTTTTGAGGTCCCAAACTTCCAGGGCTGTTTTGAGGCCCTAAACGATGTTTTTTGGGCTCAATAATGCCTAGAATGTAATAAAAAGTAGATGCTAGGATGAATGGAATATGTACTCCTCGGTTATACCTTTCCAATGGTGTATCGATATTTTTAAACGAAGATCATATGCAAAAGATACGCCTGCGGGAAGTTGACGTATCAACTACCCCATCGGGGCCCACAAACCTTTTGGCGTTTCATCTCCCGGGGTTAGGGTTTTGGATGTTTAGGGTTTTATCATTTATGTTTTATGTTAAAAAGGAGTTTGGAGCCTCATTGTACTCATATTCTTATGAATGAGCGTAGCCGTCACATATCTTCTCAGAGATAAGTTGCCACCATTCAAGCAAGTTTATTTCAGTCTACATTTTTAGAGTTTCAACATATTCTCTTTATTAATAGAAGTCAAGTTTTACTGTATCTCTTTGTGTTTCTTTTCTATACATATGTATGTGTTTCTATCTGGATTAATGGTATTAGTGTGGTCTTCTCTTTATTTATTTCTCTGTGCATGTCCCCAACAAGGTCAAGGTAGAAGGATTTGGGACTCGAAGTAGTTGAGCCCTTGCAAGACCATCCCCACAGATCACGATGACCTCCCATGGTGGAATAAAAGAGAGACAATTCCGGAGCAGGAGATCCTTTTAAATTATTGCTCGAGGAAGCCCTCGTGTGACAAAGGAATGAGATGATGGATAAATTTGCACAGATCCTTTGATGATTGCCAACATGAGATGCATATTCATTAAACAACCACTTTGGAGGCGTCACCCCCTTCAAGGTACAGGTCAATTTTGATATCCACTTATTTGAAGGCCTGACAGATGCAGTTGTTGTAGATAAATGGTTGAATCTGCTAGATGGGTATTTTTCAGTCCATAGTTTTTCTGATAGAGAAAAGATTACCTTTGTGGTCCTTAAGGTTGTCTCCCATGTCAAGGATTGGTGGGCCACTTACTGTGAGAAAAATGCCACTGAGGAATATGCAATATTTTCGATCACACCCACTTGGGATTCTTTTAGGGATGCTATTAAGGAACAATAATATCATGCTAGAAGCTACAATGACCAGTACACGAGATGGACCACACTGCGATAGGAAAGGGAATAGACAATACTAGAGTTCACAAATATCTTCCATACCTTGCACACCAATCTAAGTATCGAATACTATGAATGATATCTGGTGCTCAAGGATTGCAATTTTCTGCATAGATACATCCAAATAGAAATGGAGTTTCTAGACATCTCATCACTAGGAGGGACTTATTGATATGTTGAAAAAATTGAGCATAAATTTAAATAGAAGAAGAAGTAGTTTGGATCTGCAAATTCCTAACAACAGAAGCATCGCAAAGGCGACCCCAACCCATAGAACAAAGGACAAATCAAGTATGGACCCCCTCAGGACAACCAGTCCAAGCTGAAAATAAAAAAGCGTAATGAGAATACTAAGAAAGACATCGGGAAGTGGTGTGAATTCCATAAAATCCCCTGGCATAATCGTTGTAGGTGAATCCCCCTGCGGACAAGTGGATTCCCTCTTGGTCTCTATAATCCTAATGCCAAGACAGAAAAATGATTAACATGGACACCAACATCCTTTTAGATCTAATCAAGCTAACATACGAACGAGAAGAAGAAATATATGTACCTTATCAACGACGTTTGTCCTTGCAAATTCCAGGCTGAGCTTCGATCCTGAACTCCCTGGTAGGTCCTATAGAACAAACAAATATACAATGGAATTCCTACTCTACTGAGATTATCTCAAATATAGATCCATCTACTGCAGACAAACTCATATGGAACGAACATAAGTTTGAAAGAAACAGGCCAAGCATTGATTATTAATGAGAACAAGTAAAAATACTTACAATCCTTTGATGAAGGTGCAACAACTTCTTCCAGTTCTCCTTGTCCAACCCCTTTTCTCAAGTAATCTACACTAATTGATCTGATGACATCTCACTTATGAGATCATAAGTGTCACATCTCCAATCTCTTTTGTTCATACCACTTACATGATCATAAGCTTGGTATCAATCTCTAGTCTCTTCCTCATGTACCTTTCACCATGAGAAGGCCTCCTTATATAACCTTGGAGAGGTCCAACCACTTGCGAGATCTTTGGGATAAGTTGAGGATTCCTCTCCTTCAGTTGAGGATCCTCCCTAAGATCATGCCTTGATCCAAGATTCGAACCCAACTACCTTCAAATATTGAGGGGATTGTCCCTTGATTTCCTCCAACAAACCAAAAATTCTCTTAGAAAGGGTAGTGCTCCACCAAAAGGGTGCACAGAGCGCTCAAACACTCCCCCAAAGAGGCCCAGGGAGTGCTAGCACTCCCTGACAGTGGGTAGGGGAGCGCTCCTCTCTAAAATCCATTTTTTAGTGGTTCTTTCAGTGGCAAAAGGTTTGTACTCCCTGTCAAGTGATTTCTCTTCTTCCAAACTAGCCTTTGAGGTGTATTAAGTGTCCTTATGATGTCATTAGAGGAACGACACAGGAAAGATGGCAGTATGATGTTTGTGACACTTGCAACACTTGTGGTAAATATGTGACACTTGCGGACAATATGCGACACTTACAACACTTGTAATGACGACACTTGTGACACTATTGAAGTGAGTAATTTTGAGGTGTAACAGATTTCCCCCCAAAGTACGAAGTTAGAATACAATGATGACTAAAGTAATTTGTAAAATTTTTGAGCAAGGGTATGGACGCAGAGAAACCGGAAAAATCTACACACAACCATCAAACAAATATTATGACATGTTTCAAACCTAAGGAAAGCATACCTATGCTTGAGTGATAAAGACTTTTTAGGTATGGCCGCCATAAAATACACTGCGGATCCATAATTATATTGACAAAAGGTATAGCCACTAAATATACAATGTGGATCTATACTCCTATGAATTGAACTGATCGTAGCCATTGAGAATACACAGTGGATCTACGAGATGACAAGACATAGCCATGACCAATACAAAGTGGATCTATGTAACAATATATGTGTCATAGTTCAAAAGAACTCCTTCGCAACCTGGGAAAAGTATACATAAGAGTGAAAAATCAACCCAGGGTCTTCTTACCGATCCCGATGTAGTACGAATCTAACCATGTGAATAGACGTCCTGATGTTGAACATGACATAAACCACTTGATTACTGGTCAATGATGTAAACCGTTAATAAGCGCGAGGGATATCACCATTGATGTCAATGATTCCCAAGGTACTCTAGTACATTCCAACGAATGTGAATGAATGAACCGAAGTCAAACATCTGTGGAATCATCCGATCAGGGGTCAATGATGTAAACCCACTGTCAGACACGAGGAGGCCTGCCATTGAGGCATGTAGGTCCCAAGGTACTAACTGGTTTCTAAGTCTAGCTCTCAGATAATGTTCTTAAGTTAACATGAATAGACTCGTCGAAGGAGGGCCTTGATGTATCCCCCATCACCGACACGAAACTGACACATAGATGTAATTGTTAGATTAAATGAACATGAACTGACATGGGTATTGAAACATGATATTTGTGATGGCTGACTCCCGAGGCAGATACTTCCCTTGAACACCGAGGCACAACAACAGAAACATGACATGGACCAAAACACGATAATGTAGTGGATGTTGTGACTTTCGTCAGGTGACCCAAAGGAGTAAAAAAAATTCAGAGGATTGGCTCAGTGCAGAGGTTCAGTGGATTAAAATGTGTACAAAGACAAAGTGCCGTGTTCAAGGGCGACTGTAAGGGCTACTGGTAGTGTTCTAAAGAAAAATGCTTGGCTTGCTTCCTTCAATTCTTCCCCCATCCAGATAGACAAGTACCTCTTTTTAATTTAACGAGATTGAGGAGGGTAAGACATGCTCGATATGACTCACCTTCGGTAAGTCCCTCTTACTTTGTTTAACGAACTGGAAGAAGTAAAGGTTCGGTCTCATATGAGCCCTTCAATGTATGATTGTTTAACGAGTCCAGAGAAGGTAAACTCGGTTGTTTTTCATATTTAGAGAGTCTGAAAATGACTTAAAGATGACTCTAATGTTGTCCTTTTTCGTAATGTTAGTCTTGCGAGGCCGAAAAAGAGATAAATTATCACTCGAAAAATGCCCTTTAAAACCTTTTAATGAGTGGGAAAGGAAGCAAGATCACTCGACAATCGTTTCATGTTTAGAGAGTCTGAAAAGAGCTCAAAGACGACTCCAAGGGGTTCCTTTTTTGTTTATCCATGCGAGCCCGAAAACGAGATAAAAGGTTGCTCGGTTGCATTCTCATGTATTTACGAGCATGAGAAAGAACAAAGACTAAGATCGGTACTCTTCCCCCAGCTTGAAAGCTAGTGGCTTAACTCCAAAATGATCATCAAAGACTGGAGACATGCCCCCCCAAGCTTCAATTCATTCACCGACTTTGAGGTTGTCACCAATTTCTCTACTAGATGGAGAAAAAGGATAAGAGTGGATGAAATGAAGGTTCAAGAGAGGTGACTATTTTATTTTTTAACGATCTTGACACAGGAAAATAACTATACTCATAGCTCCGGGTTCAATCCCTAGATTGCTGTTTCATTTTTTAACGAGCTTGCTACAAAGAGGAAAACTATTCTCAAAGCTTCTGTTTCATTTTTTAATGAGCTTGCTATAGAGAAGAGAAACTATGCTCATGACTTCTGTTTCATTTTTTAACGAGCTTTCTACAGAGAAGAGAAACTGTGCTCGTGGACTCTTCTTGATCATGGTTTCCAAGAGAATAACGCTTTGGAAGGACACCATGTCAAGGGAAAAAACTCGGTCATGTCTTCCAAGAGATCTTCACTGGATGGAAGAAAATCACTCTGGAAGGAACAAATGTCGAGGGCCATAACAAGGGTAAGGAGATCAGGCTCCAATAGCCCTATCGAAGATATCACCATGTCAACTACCAGATCCATGTCGTCTGAAGTTGAAGTCATGGGAGATAACGCCACATAATTGACATGTGGCGGGGGTGACACTGTCATCATATAAGAACCATTCAGGGAGGTAATCCAGTGAGGGAAATATATCACATGAAAAAGAGTGGACACAATAGCTTTCATGATATAGACATAATCCCGCCCAAGGAGTAAAGAAAAATCGAAGGGGTATCGGACTACCATGACATCAATAAAGACAGTTTTCCTTCCCAAAGTTACGGGAAACTGAGGAAGGGTCCCTAAAGGTTGACTAGTTCTTCTGTTAAAAGCTAACAAATTCTATGTAACCGACACAAGATGAGGACAAACCAAAGCGTGCCAAGCAACAGAGGACAAAATACTAATGGACGCACCTTCATCTATCAACGTTTGAGGAATGTCCCAACCACAAACCTGTACTGTAATCTGGAAAGGAATGTGAGAGGGAAGACGAGGTCCAGTTAGCACACCCCAATAAAAAAGGATGGCCTCATTTCTTGGAAGGGGTTTCGTGGGAGAAGGAGAAATGCCCCCCAGCACAGTAGATTCTGTATCAACAAGAAAAATGTGGGTAGTATCGGGTTTACTCTCTAGAGGGAGAGTAGGATCGACCGACGATGGGATCAGATCGACCACACTGGCACTCTTTAGAGGAAGAGTGGGATTGACCGATGAAGTATCTGGAGCAACCACTTTGGCACTCTTCAGATGAAGGGTGGGGTTGACCAATGATGGGACTGGATCAATCACTTTGGCACTCGTCAAAGGAGGAGTGGGATCGACCGATGACAGAACCGGATCTACCACTTGGGTTTCATTCTCCAAGGGGAGAATGGGGTCGACAGGTGGAAATAGATCGACCGCTTTGGTGTCACTCTCTAACGGGAGAGTGGGATCGATCGAGGATGAAAACAGATCGACTACTTGGGTTACACTCTTTTAATGAAGAGTGGGCTGATCGATAACGAAACTGGATCAACTACTTGGGTTTGTGGTTCAATCGAGGAGGAAACTAGATTGACCACCTGATCAACTGGACTAACCGGGGATGGAACCAGATTGCCAGTTCATCAACTAACAAGGGGTTGTGGGAAATCTTACGATAACCTTTTGGACATTGAAGTTTTTCCAAAAGAGAAGAAGCCTCGTCCATGTGAGGACAAAGGTGAGAATAATGATCACCTTTTCATAACATACAAAGGAATTTGACAGTTGTCTTCTTCTTACCAACCTAAACATCACTAGTTGATGGGGCATCACCAACATGTCTAACAGAGGTCGATGACATGGAGGACCACATTTCTAATACCTTGGGAATACCAGGGAAATCCCTTAGAAAGTGGTCACCCTTACAAAGACTGCAAGGGAGTTTGGGTTTTAGATTATTCATTTTAATCTTATTGACCTCATCAACACTCCCAGTACTATTAACAATAGCTGGTTGCTTGGATCCAACATTTGATGTTGTTGGAGCCTTGGTCCTTTTCGGGCTCTTCTTCTTCTTCTCTTTCCATTTCTTCTTCTTCTGATCAACCTGGCTATCTGCTTTAAATCTTTCACTAGGCGAAGAAGGAGAAAGGGAAGGAGACTTAATGGGTGAAGAGGGAAAAACTTCGACATGAGGTTGATGTGTGGGTGGTGTACTGACATCTAAAGTATTAGGTGCAGTTGAAACATTGGGAGGATTCGAGACCACTGGAGTGGGGAACAACCAAACCAACAATCTGATGGTGAGTCCCGGAAGACTCAGTGTGGAAATGTATGGAGGACCAAAGTTTCCAAAAGAAGAAAAGGTATAAGGTTCCCCAGGAGAAGGGCTTCCTCCATTGGTACTCCCAGGATTTGATGCCATTAAAAATGACTCGACCTAAGGTCAACTAAGTAACACAACCAACACACGCTATGAATCTGAGAAGCAAACAATCAAACAAAACTTTCCCAGAATGAAACCACTAGTTGGTGATGAAATCCAACGTCGCGAGATCAAAATAGGAAGAGGCGGGGATAGAGTGGGTGGATCAGTTACGTTGGAAAATTTCTTAACGAACTTATGCCTTGGTGCAAGCTTCCACACAGTAATTGTGGATTTACCCTCCAAGGAGCCCGAGTGAGTTTGACCAATGTCTGTTCCAGGTACAGTGAGACTTCCCTTCACCGTAACCTTGTGTGAGACCCTAAAGATTATGGCTACTAAGGTCACCAATTCGCAATCAGCCCCTGGGTGGGTACATTCGTCAGTCCATTAAGAATGTATGGGCATGATAACAAGTCCAAAATCAACTCGAGAGGCTCCCACACATAAACATGGGTATACCCTCCAGTGACCCCCAATATACGATCCGACTACTACGAATGGTTGAACCACGAAGGGGTAATCTCCGTAACTCTCCCGAACGCGACCTCGTGCGTAACCCCTATGTGAGAGGGGGATCCCAGAAATCCTATACGACAATTGGATTTTCTCTCCCCATCGCAAGATGCTAAGTTTGTTTGATAGTTTTGGAAAGTTATCCTTTCAACCTATTCCAAAGCCCTACACCTTAAACTAATGTAGGTTTGTTAACAAAGATGTAAAAAGTATGATAAATTTCAGTTAAGCATCGATTTCAGTGGCTGTTGTTTACTCATAGGTGTATGAGAGTGAAAAATGGTGATATTATGACTCAGTTCCCAAAACATGCATAAGAAATGATAAGCAATCTTTTCTTTCAATGAATGTCTAATTAAGGGAAGGAGAAGGATTTTCCTTTCACTGTCAAACACTAAGATGCAATGACCTCATGCAATAGTCCTCAATAAGGAATCCAATGCAATGCTAAAATGTTTATATGTGACTGATAACCAATGGATGTAAAGCTTCCTATGCTAATCAGACTTCAAGAGTTGTGAGATTTAAGCAATTTGGAAGAAAACTTCACATAAACCAAAAGACACCCTTGTTGTGATCAAACAAGAAATAGAAAACCAAAAACTCAAAAGGAAGAAAAAAGAGCTTGGACAAGATGACTCAAAGATTAGAAATAAAAGTACAAAAGACCTTTGAAACTCCTTACAAAGTTTTCACTCATTCAGATAAACGAGAAGAAAACGATAAATTGACTTCAAAATGTGAAGGACAAAGAGTTATTGCAAAGTAAAGATAAATGTCCAAAAATCCAAACAAAAGAGGATGAATCCTTAGAAAACAGGGTGTTGAAGGCCAATACCAAGATGAATTGAGAGTATGAGACCCTGAGCAAATGAAAAAGGCAAAAACTGAACCCAAAAATTGAAAAACTAGAGGGTTTTTCACTGAAAATGGGGTAGCGCTCTGGTGTAAGGGGAACCAGAGCACTCCAACACTCTGTGTAATACCACCAGGGAGTGTTGGCACTCTGATAGCAAGGGCAAGGGAGTGATCTGCTGCAAAAACTCAGAAAAATGCCTAGAAACTCAAAAAATCAAGGAAATTCTGTCAATCAGGATGATCGTGATGACATAAAGAGGCAATCAAACAAATATAAGAATAAAAAATACAATATGGAGAAGGTCAAGTGAGTGGGAAAAGGTCCAAAACAAGATCTGGGAAAGGAAACAAAAATCAGAGCTCCTCCCTAGTGGAGTCGCCAATTTCTGTTGTAGGTGAATCCCCCTGCGAACAAGTGGATTCCCTCTTGGTCTCTAGACTCCTAAGGCCAAGACAGAAAATTTCTTAACATGGACACTGAAATCCTTTTAGATCTAATAAAGCTAACATACGAAGGAGAAGAAGAAATATGTGTACCTTATCAACGACGTTTGTCCCTGCAAAGTCCAGGCTGAGCTTCGATCTTGAGCTCCCTGATAGGTCCTATAGAACAAACAAAGATACAATGGAATTCCTACTCTACTGAGTTTATCTCAAATATAGATCCATATACTGCAAACAAACACATATGGAATGGACATAAGTTTGAAAGAAACAGGCCAAGCATTGATTATTAATGAGAACAAGTAAAAGTACTTACAATCCTTTGATGAAGGTGCAACAACTTCTTCCAGTTCTCCTTGTCCAACCCCTTTGCTCAAGTAATATACACTGATTGCTCTGATGACATCTCACTTATGAGATCATAAGTGTCACATCTCCAATCTCTTCTTTTCACACCACTTACAGGATCATAAGTTTGGTATCAATCTCTAGTCTCTTCCTCATGTACATTTCACCATGAGAAGGCCTCCTTATATAACCTTGGAGAGTTCCAACCACTTGAGAGATATTTGGGATAAGCTGAGGATCCTCCCTAAGATCATGCCTTGATCCAAGATTCGAACCCAACTACATTTTGATATTGAGGGGATTTTCCCCTGATTTCCTCCAGCAAACCAAAAATTCTCTTAGAAAGGGTAGCGCTCCCCCAAAAGGGTGCACAGAGCGCTCAAACACTCCCCCAAAAAAGCCCAGGGAGCACTAGCACTCCCTGACAGTGGGTAGGGGAGAGTTCCTCTCCAAAATCCATTTTTTAGTGGTTCTCTCAGTGGCAAAAGGTTTGTACTCCCTGTCAAGTGATTTCTCTTCTTCCAAACTAGCCTTTGAGGTGTCTTAAGTGTCCTTATGATGTCGTTAGAGGCACGACATAGGCAAGATGGAAGTATGATGTTTGTGACACTTGTGGTCAATATGCGACACTTGCGGACAAGATGCGACACTTGCGAGACTATTGAAGTGAGTAATTTTGAGGTGTAACAATAACACCGATGAATGTCGCTCGAAGCAGTCGTTGGTGGCCGAGCTGAAAACATCAGTGTCAGAGGTAGGTTGTGACTCTAAATTAGATCTAGAAAAGAGGAAGTGGATCATTGATGTAGAACCCAGTGCCACTATTTCTACCACCAAGGTCTAGCAAAGTAAACTAGAAGAATCAGAGGAAGGTGAATGTATTTTTCACTCATATATGTGGGTGAAGGGTGCTCTACTACATTTCATTATCGATAACAAAAGTCAAAATAATATGATATCAGTAGAGGTCATCAAGAGGTTGAACCTGTCGATGACACCACACTCACAACCCTACACCATCAGGTGCCTCCTCTAAGGAAGATATCTCTGCGTCAGCCAACAATGTTGTCTTCCCTATGACATCAAGCCATTCACGGATGAGGTATTGTATGATAATTGTTGAAATATTGTAACTTCGAAGAATATTCTAATTACATTTGAGTTATTATTTTATAGACCAAATCCCCTTTTGTGGATTGATCATGTCAAGTCTTGTATAAGACCAAGTCCCCTTTTGTGGATTGGTCAAACCATATTTATATGGTGGTATTTGAGAAGTTGGACCCTAGTGTTTATAAATTGGTTTTAACCACTCCTATAAGAAGTCGGCCCTACTAAGTGAAGAGACATATCCCTAGCGCCTCCTCAACTAGTATTTATATGTGAGGATGGTGCCTCACTTGTACGCACTCACACTCACTTATCTAGTGTGCATATCTTGAAGGAAATTGCAGTTGTAGGAGGAAGGAGAAGAGAGGCACATGCTCAGTCTTGGTTTATATTTGGTGTTTTGTTTTTAGTCTTGGCATTGTATTGAAAATTTATTATTGAGAAATTTTTGTTGGGTTTTCTCCCCCACGAGGGTTTCCCAGGATGCAATGTTGTGTACCTTGTGATTATGTTTCTTTCAGTGATCCTCTTTATGTTATTGTTTTGGAAATGCATTGAATGCCCATGTAATTTGGAAATAATATAATAACAACACTAAATATTAACATGGTATTATAGCTTGAATGAATAGAGCACCTTTCACGGGGTATCTAAAAACATCATTGTTGTTGTACAAGAAAATTAGGGATTTTTACTGAAGATGAATTTTTGACCAAAAACTATCTTGGGATGTGCACCTTTCCCTAACACATCTTTTGGCAGCTTGAGTGGACTTTTTTAGTGGCCAGTATCTCTGGAAAGTCAAACCCTAGTTTTGGCTTGTACCAGAAAACTAAGAAACCAAAAATGGTACCAGAAGTACTAGTCCAGATTTGTGCAGGTCAAGTTTCAAGGGGTAAAACTTGAAATTTTATGAAACGATAAATTCCAGCCAACTCGCCTCAACCTTGCGCATCTCCTGGTAAGTTCAGATTCATTTTCTAAACACTTTCATTTTCTGGTCATTTTCTTAGCTCCATCCTCCAGGTCAAGATGTCTGCAAGCACCAAGATTGTTGACAAGTTAGAAGGTGTGGAAAATTTATGTGCTTGGAAGTACATAAATCGACTCATTATTGAAGATAATTACCTTGCAAAATTCATAAAAGAAAATGTATTGGAACCCAAAGAAGATGAAGCCAAAGAGAAGTACAAAAATAATATGATTAGGGCTAAAATAATAATTGTGTGTTCCATTAAAGACCACTTGATACCTTATGTGTCTTCTAAGAATACTCCAAAATACATGTTTGATTCCCTATCCAGAATGTATGAAGGAAAGAACATCAATCAGAAGATGAACTTGAGAACCCAACTCAAGAATACAAAGATGCAGGAAGGAGAAACAGTTCAAGACTATTTCTCTAGGGTTTCTCAATTCAAGGAATAGTTAGAAGCAATTGGAGACAACTTGGATGAATATGAACTCATAATGACAACCTTTAATGGTCTCGCAAGACCTTGGGATACCTTCATCCAAACTATTTGTGCAAGAAAAGAAAAACTCCAATTTGACAGTTTATGGAAAGAATGTGTTCAAGAAGAAGCAAGAGCAACCAACCGACAAAGTCGTCCTATTAAGAGATGAATATCAAGCCCCAACTGCTCATGCTAAAGGAGGAAAGAAAAAGTCTCCTTTTCAAAAGGAGACCCACTTTCATAAATAATCTCATCCTCCAAACATATTCCAGAAATATCATAAGGGTCAAAGAAAGGTAAAAGATTTCTCCGCGTATCAATGTTATCATTGTGATAAGATGAGGCACATTAATAAGAACTGTCCTACCAGAAGGGAAGAATAAAAGAAGAGAAATAACAAAAGACATCATGCCCATGCAGTTGAAGATGATGAGCCACCCAAGAAGTTAACTAAAGAAGAGATTGGATATTATGTTTTGTTTTCATCCCTCTTAGGATCTGTCTCACCTGGAGAGGATACTTGTCTCATAGATAGTGGTGCCTCTAAGCACATGACAGGTCATAAAAAATTCTCTATAGTATTACATAAAATGACTTCCCCTATAAAGTTTCACTTGGATATGATTATTAGTACCCTATGAAAGGAATGGGAGAATCCTACAAACTGTTGATGATTACAACTGCGTGAGACATTCTCCATGACACAAACTAGAGAGAGAGCCCCTGATATGGGTGCGTGGTTCCTATTTGAGACAGAGATAGAACGTAGAGATGGCATCCTCCTTACAAAGAGTTGAGAAGAACTCCAAATGATTCTAATGTGTAACGCAGTGAGAAAGGAGATCTGCAGAGTTGGACGTGCCTGTGGATGAGCACAAGGTGAACGTGTGAAATCCCAAAGTGCTGGGTGCATTGTCATGAGACATAAATGAAGATGATGCATTAGCTTCCTCTGAGAAAAGAGTTGATGATAAAATCTAGATGAATCTCCTGTGTAATGCAGTGGGAAAGAAGATATATTGAGTGGGCGTGCATGTGGATGAGCACAGGTGAACGTGATCCTAGTGGATGAGCACTAGTGAATAAGTGGTTCTTCTGTGTAATGCAATGAGCTAGAGATATGTACATCCCTATGGATGTGCCCTTAGTGGCTGAGCACTAGTGAGTGTATGAGATCCCTTGCTATATTGTTCAAGAATTAGACCTACCTGTAACCCTAATTGTAATGTAAAGGGTACATGTCGGCCCCACCTTAATATAAAAGATAAATAATGTAAAAGATAATTAATATAAAAAGATAATAATTAATATGGTAATTATTAATTATATTTTGAGTTATTGAGGTCGTCCCTATTGTTCCAAAAGACACATCATTTGATGTGACAAGTCTTATATAAATAAAGGTGAATTCCCATTGAGGAAATACACTTATTGTTGTGTCATCTCATGATTTCAGAAGTTGTGGTCTGAAATTATGAGAATTGCAACACCCTCTTGTGTGCTAGGTTTGGTGATTGTGTGGGAGGTCTTTCTCTTGAGGAATATAGAAAGGATTAGCTGGGTTTTCTTCCATTTTTGAGAAGGGTTTCCTACGATACTTCTTGTGTTCTTGTGCATGGTTATTCTTCTCGTGATCTTGGTTTTCTGCAGTAGTTATGGTTCAAGTTATAGTTAAACATAAAATTTAAAGAAGATACATGAGCCATATCTCTTTGAAAATATAACATGGTTTCAAAGAAGGTCTTGAAGAATACCACTTTCTCAAGGATGGAAGAAGACCATAGTCACCTAAAAGACTACCAAAACCTTGCTTCCATCGCAAAGAAATGATGCCAGACCTCACAGTAAATAAAGGATGGAAGCCATGATAAGAGAATAGTTTTCCGTGGCAAGAAAAATGATGTTCCAACCTGTAAGGAGAGGAGCCTGGAGCTTAGGAGGAGGCCTGTCTATCAAATTAAGGTGGTCGCAGGCTCCTAAAGGCTGCCATAGAAAAAACACAACAACAACACTCTAAAACTCCTACCACTGTAATGAAAGACCGGATCCTTTTGAAAGAAATTTTTGAGGTTGCCTCAATCCCTGTGTAGGTATTACCTCAGTCTGAGGGAAATAGAAGAATGCTGATTTATTTTTGTAGGAAAATTGTGGGATGTTAAGGACTGCGTATACTTCATGTAGTAGACCACAGAATTGGAGGGTCATTACCCTTGTCTAATGACTTGGCATCGTCAAAATCTATCAAACAAATTTGCAAGACACAACGTAGATCCTGATTCTAGATGTAAAAGAAATGGTTACATAATCCAGAATGAGACACCTGTTGCAACATTACAAAGGTTGACCGACATATTTACGAGTCTCCCCTTTTCCCTATGATTGACCGGCATGACAAAGGTTTCATTATTTCTGGCAACAACATTAGTCCTTCACATGTAAAGGAAGAACAAGCTTAAGACAAATTCTGAAAATGACAAATTCTGAGTGATATTTCTGAGGCCATCAAAAGATGAAAAAAAATATTATATCAGTTTTGAAGCAGTATCGATGGTAGTTTTATGAGGGAGGAAAGTCGAGTTTAAGGCTTATTTTTGGACAGTAGTAGGGTCATTACCCTTGTCTAAATAAGCAGACTACAAATCTGATCTCAAACCCCCCTTGTTCCATACTCAAGTGGCATTACAGAAATTTGAAGCTGACAATTTTAAAATTGTTGGAGATTGATGTTTTGAGGCAATCCTTGGTTGACAAGTTCATGCATAAAAATTATTATCCTTGGATTTTATCAGTGTTGTCTCAAGCATGAATAAAATTCCAAATTTCTGAGCTATATATATGCTGTCCTATTTCTCTAGTTTTCCATCCTTGATGTCATTTGTTGATGCAAGTGTTTAATAATGGTGTTGGTTTATATTCCAACAAAGATAAAAGGATGTTGATGGTTTTCCTAAGTGCATTGAAGATATTGGTGAGAAGAATGGACCATATCCAAAAGACAACAACAATGATTGTTTGAATTGTTTGGTCTTAAATATTTGTGCTAGCAGCTCAAGGGTATTTCAGACAATCAAGACATTGGTTGACAACAAGAAGGTTCTCATTATTACTCGTGTCACCTACAAACAACAATAAATCCTTGATCACAGTCTTGAGCTACAAGGCAAACAATGAGGCTACAAGGAAAACAAGCAATAAATGTCATTGATCATCATGACATTGAAAAACAAGAAGAACCTCCACTGGTCTACACTCTCAGATATGCACTTATATATATGTATTATTTGCATCATTAACATAATGGTACTTACAGGAGGAAGGAACACTTGGTGCAATCATGTATCTAGAAGGATCTCAGTGGATCCAAAGGAGCAACACACTGGAAGTAAATACTCCAAGTTTGATTGTTTTAATTATCATGCTACATTACAAGTATGTGTTGTAGCTGTGACAAACAATCCTTAAATTGTTTTGATTCTAGAGATGTACTCATGAGTCTACTCTAGGAGATACTTTTTGTCTTGCTTCCTTTCGTTTGTTTCCATGTTCCAAGCAGGTTAACAACAAAGGAATATGTTTTTCCTTCAAGACTTCAACGAGAATCACTTGACTCAGAGGAAGTCAAGTTAATCGATAAGAAGGAAAATACAAATACCTTCTCCCCTCAAAAGTTCAGAGGGAGACAACCATTGACACGGTTGATCCAGTTGTTCCAGTTGATATTCCCAGGAACTTTACAGTAGGCCATAAAGGTCTGTCTAGACTTGACAAACTCTACAAGAGGCAGAAAGACATGAAGCTGATGGAAATGTCGAGAAATACAAAACGAGACTTGTAGTCAGAGGATACTCACAAGAAGAGAGAGTGAACTATGATGAGACATATTGATTCAGTAGCCCGATGCACTCACATTTGTACTACCATCCATGAGTTGGAAACTACATCATATAGATGGATTCTTGATGAATTTTTGGTTTCAGCAAGAGTGTTACTGATCCAAACCTATACTATTACATTGTTGGTGACGAGAACTTGATTTTGATGACTTATTCAAGAATCCGTGTTGTTACAAACAAGATTTGACTTATGATTTAGAGATGAAGGATCTAAGTATGATGCACTACTTCTTGGGAAAATAAGTATGGCAGAGGACCAATGATATTTTTCCTGAGTCAAGGAAAATATACAGTGGGAATAATTAAAGAAGTTCAGTATGACAGAATACAAATCCATTGTAATGGATTTGAAGAAAAATATTGATGATGATTCAGATGAGACTGATCCAAAACTAATTGGATCACTGATGTATCTGGTTAACACCATACTTGATTCATGTTATTCAGTGAATAGTCATTCCATGAGTCAGCCGAAACATATTCACTGGACAACAACGAAACATGTATTGTGATATCTACGAGGCACAATTATATATGGCCTGTGATATGTCTCCAGTGTAGACTTGAGTTTGCAGGGATATACCTATACAAATTGAGCAGAGAGTACAATGAACGAAAGAGAAAATCTAGTTACTGTCTTACCGTGAAGTTTTCCATGGTTTCCTGATGCAAAACGAAACAAAACTCCGTGGCTTTGAATACCACAGAAGAATAGTATGTAGCATCTTGCGTGCGAAGCAATATGGATTCACAAGCTTCTGACATATTTACTTGATCATGAGATGGATCCTATGATGATAACTAGAGTTGTGTGTAAATCTCTTTGAGAACCCAGTGTTTCATGATAGATCGAAACACGTTGAGATAAAATATCATTATATCAGAGACATGATGCATAGGAAAATACTACACATGCAATACCTTCCTACACATGAGCAAATTGCAGACATATTCACCAAATTAGCTTAGTGAAGGATACCTCCCTAGTTGAGAGGAAGTGTTGATGACTACAACCAAGACAAAGTTCGAATTACTTCTGTATGAGACTTAGAATGATGAATAATGCCTCCCTAGCTGAGAGGGAGTGTTGATGATTACAGCTGCGTGAGACATTCTCCAGGACACAAACTTGAGAGAGATCCCCTGAGATGGGTGTTGTTGATACTAAGAGGGGGCTGAATCAGTATCAAGTACAATTTATAACCTTTTTCAAATTATACTTAAACCATTCAATTATGTCAAATGAGAAATGAACAATAGTATAAGATTTACACCAATACACCACAATACACCATGCACAATATATGAGAAATAATCAATAGTTATTGTTCAAGGGAAGTAATGACTTCCAGAGGTAGCTACAGCTTCCAAATGTAAAGGGACGGATAAAACTCCAAGAGGAAGATACAATCCTCCAATATCAAGAGAGAGTTGAATTCTCCATCCTTTCCCCTTCCTTCCACCCAAGAATATACAAGAGATAATAAAACTTTACATTAAATCATCACCATCAACCAACCATCACATAGAACTTGATAATGATTCCTGAGACTTCTTCAATTTCTACAATTATTCAATTCTTGGAATACTCTGATCCTGTAGATAATATTATTCAATTTATTTTTTGAAACTTCTCCAAGTTTCACTCCTTGAATCCTCCCCAAAAAGAAGTTATAGAGAGAATGGTAGACCTTGTTCAATTCTGGTTTATTCAGAAGACCTAACTTGTACAGAATGCCTCACGCTCAATATTTAACATAAGATTCTGAAACTCACACACAAGAAACTACAGTCCATACTATTTCCAATTCAATTTTTCCCATGTCATTTCGATTCTCTATGAAGAAGTTATGACTGTTTTACCCGGAACACCTGTTTATTGACTAGCTTCAGGACTAGTCACAAACCCTATCTTCCAGAGAGTGTATCTCCATAATTATAGAGAATCAAGAGCCTAAATTTTTACCACAGGTACCTTGATATGTCTTATCAATACCATAACAATTTCACCATATGAATCGTTCTAGAAATTTTTTTATAGAAAAAATGGTAAGATTACCTGAAAATAACATACCTTAGAACACATCACCAAAAGACTCCATCCTCCCTTGAAATCCGACCTTCTTTACTTCTGATTTCCTCTGAAATTCGACTTGTATCAAATGAATGTATAATGATGTGTATTTATACCATTTATGTCACTTCCTTTTAACATTAGGGCCGACCTGACACTTTCTTATTTTGTAATTCTTTTCTTTAATTATCTTCAGGGCCTACATGTACTTCCTTCTTCAATTCACTTTGTCATCTTCAAAAATTCATTTCTCCTCAACCATGAGGATCCATGTGATGTGCCACATACCACCGGAAACAAATTGATGTATACTATCCATCCATGGGTGTTTTATATGCATGTTCATTGTCCTTCATGTCCAAATAGCTTCATCAATCTTGCAGTCCAAAACCCATGACTAGGGTTGACATCAATGACAACAACCAATATTCCAACAATATCCTCCTTTGTCAATAATGGAAACACTCATGCTCCCCCTATCATCATGATCCCAATTTCTCTCCCCCTTTGACATAAATTGCAAATTTTAGGGCTTCTCCCCCTGAGTTTAATGAAAAGATGCAACTCTCTTCTTTAGGGCTGCTCCCCCTAAACATGTGGCACTCAATAATACTTCATCCTTATTTTTGGTCTTTGAGACTTTTTCTTCCTTAGAATCCTTTTGTGTGGCTTCTGTCTTCTCTCTCTTCTTCATGTCTAGGATGTATATGTTGTCCGGTCTTCTTGTTGCAGTTGCAACCAATCTTCTTGAGTTATTTTCTCCGATTTAACATTTTTCGGGAGTCAAATGTAAGAGTGTATCCTTGATCACACATTTTACTAACACTGAGTAGATTATGATTCAAGTCTTCAACCAATAGAACATTATTTTCTTTTACATTTTTTCTTCCAAGCTCTACCACACCTTCTCCAAGTATTTTGGCACATGAGTCATCTCCAAATGCAACATTGCCACCCTTTCTCTTCAAGCTGATGAATTTGTCTTGATTCCCGGTCATGTGTGAAGAAAATCCACTGTCTATACCATTCATCTTCTTCTTTACATTCTTCAACGGTTAATGCTATTCAACAATCTTCATTGTTTGGAATCTCTTTCCTTCTCCATACTGTGGTTGGCATAGGGACATCTTCATTCATATATCTGCAATCTCGTGCTCCGTGACCAAGATAATTGCATTTGTAGTATATAATATTTTTGTCCATCAATGGGTAAAATGAATTATAACTTCCGTTGACAAATCCACGATTATTTCCATATCTTCTGTTTACACCATTCATGTTTCTTGCGTATTTGTTGCTTTCATTGATTCTGCAATTAATTGCCTTATGTCCAAAATTTTTGCAAGTATAACAATGACTAAAAAAGCGATTTTGATACCTGGGAGTAAGTGATCTTATTTGTGATGTAGTCCATCTGGGTTCATGATCTACTCTTTTGTAGTTTCCTTCATACTAATTGAATCTTCTTTGATTCCTGAAGGTAGGAGGTCTTCTTGGATATTCATCTCTTTTGTAATCATTCCTTCTTTATGGTATACTGGTCCACTTCTCATCAACCGTCTGTGTAGCTCTTTCTTCAACCTTCTTGTTGGTATTTGCATCTTCTTTGTATGAAGTTTCACCCATGCATCCAAGATGTGTTAATTCTTTTGGCACTTGATAGTTTCTTAAGCTCTTCCTCAATGAGACAACTTCATGTTCAAGTTTCTGACAATCTTCTTCTTTCTTTATCATTTGGACCTTCTTTACTTCTTCTATTGTTCTTGCTTCTTCGAGTAGAGTTTTCAAGGAAATAGTTTTTTCTCTTAGTTTCTGAAAGTCTTCTAATTGTTTCTTTAATCTTACAATTGTCTTTTCATAACTACCCAATTCACTTCTTAGTTTTCTACGCGTGTCTTTGAGCTTGCTATTTTCAATCTCAACATGCTTCAATTTTTTAAGATTCTCATCTTCTTGTT
>ML790223.1:294329-337252 GCA_009831015.1 Picea engelmannii
CCTTCCACCCAAGAATATACGAGAGATAATAAAACTTCACATTAAATCATCACCATCAACCAACCATCACATAGAACTTGATAATGCTTCCTGAGACTTCTTCAATTTATACAATTATTCAATTCTTGGAATACTCTGACCCTATAGATAATATTATTCAATTTATTCTCTGAAACTTCTCCAAGTTTTACTCCTTGAATCCTCCCCAAAAAGAAGTTATAGAGAGAATGGTAGACCTTGTTCAATTCTGGTTTATTTAGGAGACCTAACTTGTACAGAATTCTCCGCGCTCAATATTTAAAATAAGATTATGAAAATCACACACAAGAAACTACAATCCGTAATATTTCCAATGCAATTTGTCCCACATCATTTGGATTCTCGATGAAGAAGTTATGACTATTTTACCCGGAACACCTGTTTATTGATTAGCTTCAGGACTAGTCACAAAACCTATCTTCCACAGAGTGTATCTACATAATTATAGCGAATAAAGAGCTGAAATTTTTACCACATGTACCTTGATATGTATTCTCAATAGCATAACAATTTCACCATCTGAATCATTCTAGAAATTTTTTTATAGCAAAAATGGTAAGATTACCTGAAAATAACATACCTTAGAACACATCACCAAAATACTTCATCCTCCCTTGAAATCCGACCTTCTTTACTTCTGATTTCCTCTGAAATTAGACTTGTATAAAATGAATGTATAATGATGTGTATTTGTACCATTTATGTCACTTCCTTTTAACATTAGGGCCGACTTGAGACTTTCTTATTTTGTAATTCTTTTCTTTAATTATCTTCAGGGCCTACATGTACTTCCTTCTTCAATTCACTTTGTCATCTTCAAAAATTCATTTCTCCTCAACTATGAGGATCCAAGTGATGTGCCACATACCACCAGAAACAACATGATGTATACTATCCATCCATGGGTGTTGTATATGCATGTGCATTGTCCTTCATGTCCAAATACCTTTATCAATATTGCGGTCCAAAACCCATGACTAGGGTTGACATCAATGACAACAACCAATCTTCCAACAGGTGTGTGGTTCCTATATGAGACATAAATGGAACGTAGAGATGGCCTCCTCCTTACATAGAGTTGAGAATAACTCTAGATGTTTCTCTTGTGTAACGTAGTGAGAAACGAGATCTGCAGAGTTGGACATGCCTGTGGTTGAGCACAAGGTGAATGTGTGAAATCCCAAAGTGTTGGGTGCATCGTTATAAGACAAAAATGAAGATGATGCATTAGCCTCCTCTGAGCAGAGAGTTGATGAGAAAATCCATATGAATCTCATGTGTAATGCAGTGGGAAAGAATATCTGTTGAGTGGACGTGCTTGTGGATGAGCACAGGTGAACATGATCCTAATGGATGAGCACTAGTGAAGAAGTGGTTCTTCTGTGTAATGCAGTGAGCCAAAGATACAGACATCCATATGGATGTGCCCCTAGTGGCTGAGCACTAGTGAGTGTATGATATCCCTTGCTATATTGTTCAAGAGTAAGACCCGCCTGTAACCCTAATTGTAATGTAAAGGGTACAGGTCAGCCCCACCTTAATATAAAAGATAAATAATGTAAAACATAATTAATATAAAAAGATAATAATTAATATGGTAATTATTAATTATATTTTGAGTTATTGAGGTCGGCCCTATTGTGCCTAAAAACACATCATTTGATGTGGAAAGTCTTATATAAATAAAGGTGAATCCCCATTGAGGAAACACACTTATTATTGTGTCATCTCATGATTTCAGAAGTTGTGGTCTGAAATTATGAGAATTTCAACACCCTCTTGTGTGCTAGGTTTGGTGATGCCGTGGGAGGTCTTTCTCTTGAGGAATATAGAAAAGGATTGGCTGGGTTTTCTTCCCTTGTTGAAAAGGGTTTCCTAGGACACTTCTTGTGTTCTTTTGCATGGTTATTCTTCTTGTGATCTTGGTTTTTTGCAGTAGTTATGGTTCAAGTTATAGTTAATTTTTTTTTTTAAAGAAGATACATGAGCCATAGCTCATTGAAAATCTAACACAAACTTGATTCAAGAACTTCGATGAGAATGAAGGATGTACTTTATGTACCAGGTTTGAAAAAGGACTTACTTTCTATCTCAACTCTAGAAAAGAAAGATTTTAGGGTTGCATTCATAGATGGTGAAGTTCTTATGTGTCCTAAAGGAAAAACTATAGAAGATGTAGTTGTTATTGGAACATAAGAAGGTGGGTTGTACAAGTTAAAAGGTCACTTATATGTAGCCTTGAATCACTTCAATGAGAGTCCTTGTGAACTTTGGAATAGAAGACTAGCTCACATCAACTACAAATACTTACCATATGTAAGCAAGGTAGTTACATGTTTCCCATAATTAAAGGTTGATCATGAAGGTGTATGCAAAGGATGTGCACAAGGAAATCACATAAAGAATCCTTTTCCAAAGAGCGAAAGTAAAGCATAAGGAATATTGGAGCTTATCCACTCAGATGTATATGGTCCAATTCCATCAACCTCTCTAAGCGGGTATGTATACTATGTGTCTTTTATTGATGATTAATCTCATAAGAATTGGGTTTATTTCTTGAAATCAAAAGATGAAGTACTTGGAAAGTTCAAGGAATTCAAAGCCTTGGTAGAAAACCTCTCTGAAAGGAAAATCAAGATACTCAGGTTAGACAATGGAGGAGAGTACACTTCAAATGAATTTGGAGTCTTTTGCAGAGATAATGGGATTAAGAGGGAGATCACCACTCCCTATAATCCTCAACAAAATGGTGTAGCAGAAAGAAAGAATAGAATGATTATGGAAGCAATAAAGACTATGATTCATGATCAAGATCTTCCAATGCACTTATGGGAAGAAGTAGCAATAACAACAATATATGTCCAAAACAGATTATCCCATAGTGCACTTGGATTCAAAACTCCCGAAGAAATGTTCACTGGAAAGAAGCCAAAAGTAAGCCATCTCAAAATATTTGGTTTTCCAGTATGTGTACAAATTCCAAAAGAAAAGAGAACTAAGTTGAATCCTTCAGGAAAGAAGGGAATATTTTTCAAATACCGAGATGTCTCTAAGGCCTTTAGAATTTACATACCATGTTACCATCATATTGAGATCAACAGAGATGTAACATTTGATGAATATGCATCACTCAAAAGATTAAGGAAATGCAAGCTTGAAGAAGTTTATGAAGAAGAACATGTAGTTCCCAGAGTTATAGAACCCGTGAAGTAAATTACAATTACCCCTGATGATGAGATTCCAGAAGATCATGATATGATAGATTATCAAGAACCTCCCCGTATGACGATCTCTCACAAGAGAAAGCTAGCTTGGGCGAGAGAACTTATTCAATATGTAGAGAAGTATGGTGCCCTAGAAGGAACCATGAGACAAATCAAGAAGCCTAAGCCATTCTCTAGCTATATGGCCTTAATGTGTGATCTCGTAGAGAAGGAACCTACTTTCTTTGAAGAATTCATTCAAAAGAAAGAATGGATGGATGCCATGACAGAAGAATACTCGTCCATCATAAAGAATGATGTATGGGAAGTAGTTCCCAGACCAAAGAACAAAGATGTGGTATCTGCCAAGTGGACATACAAGATAAAACAGGCAACAGACGAAAGTATTGAAAAACATAAGGAAAGATTTATGGCTCGTGGATTTTCTCAGAAGGAAGGTATTGACTATGAAGAAGAAATTGCTCCTGTAGCCAGATACACTTCTATCAGAACCATCATAGCTCTTGCAGCCAAAATGAAGTGGAAGTTACACCAGATGGATGTGAAAAAAACCTTCTGAAATGGTGTTATTGAAGAAGTGTATATAGAACAACCACAAGGGTTTGAAGTTGAATATAGAAAGACTCATATCTGCAGGTTTAAGAAATCTCTATACAGATCGAAGCAAGCTCCTAGAGCTTGATATGGAAGAATTAATAGTTTCCTGACGATCTTGGGCTTTACAAAGAGTAAAGTTGATTCTAACCTTTACTTCAAGGTTATGAGTGATGAGTCAGTTATATTTCTACTATATGTGGATGAGTTATTCTTAACAAGAGAAGAAAATCTCATCACATATTGCAAGAATCTTGTTGCAGATTTTGAGATGAAATACATAGGGATGATGCATTATTTCTTAGATCTTGAAGTTTGAAAAAGACCAGAGAATATCTTTATTAAGAAAGGGAAGTATGCGGTTGCAATACTTAAGAGATTTGACATGTTGGAATGTAAATCCACGAACACATCCATGGAAACAAACTTGAATCTCCTGGTTGATACTTTGTCAGAGTTGGTTGATGCTACTATGTACAGACAGATTATTGGTTAGTTAATGTATATGATGAATACCATGCCAGATATATGCTTTGCTGTGAATACCTTGAGTCAGTATCTGTTGGAACTCAAATGTGTTCACCTTGTAGCTGCAAAGCATGTGATGAGATACCTTAAGGGTATGTTGGATTATGGTCTCTGTTATACTACATATCATGACTTCAGACTGTGTGGTTATACTAATTCAGATTGGGTTGGAAGTGTGTCAAACAGAAAGAGAAATTCAAGATGTTTTTTAAGTTTGGGGTCAACCATGACTTCATGGAAAAGAAAGAAGCAATCCAGTATTTCTCTCAGCATGACAAAAACAGAATACATTGCAGCGTGTTCCGCCAGTTGTGAAGCCATATGTCTTCAGAAGTTGTTGACAGGTCTGTTCGATCTAGAGATGGAAGCCACCGTGATTCTATGTGATAACCAGAGTTGTATAAAGATGACAGAGAACCCAATGTTCCATGATAAGTCAAAGCACATAGAGATCCAGTATCACTACATTCGTGATATGGTGTAGAGGGGAGCTGTAAAGGTCCAATACGTTGGCACATATGAGCAAGTTTCATATGTGTTGACCAAGCCTCTGTCTCGTGTGAAGTTTGAGTACTTCTGAGAGAATCTTGGTGTAGTCTAAAAGGACCTCCCTTGAAAGGGGGAGTGATGCTAGTGATACTATGGTATCCTGACCAACAATGGGTAGCTCCATTAGGATTTTATCTCCTAGGGGATTGATCATCCATGGATAGATCCCGAAGGTCCGGTAAGGATGGTATATCAGAGTACATAGTACCTATGCATGTATATGCCAGTTTTGGTCAGTGGTGGTATCTCCATTAGGATTTTATATCCTAGGGAATATTATGATTCCTGGGAAGATTCTGAAGGTCCGATAAGGACAATCTGTCAGAGTACCATGTGGTAGTTTGTTATAATTTTCTATCCTAGGGAATATTATGATTCATGGGAAGATATCGAAGGTCCGGTAAGGATAGTCTGCCAGAGTAGCACAAATGTTGTTGTTGATACACCTTCCTCATTCTGTTGCCACATGTTGATGATTCCGTACCAACCTCGTGTTGTTGATGATGTTGTACCAACCTCGTGTTGGTGATATTGTTGTTCTATCTTCATGTTATTGATGTTGATGTTTCGACTTCTTGCTAATGATGATGATGATGATGATGATGATGCTACTCCAGCTCCATGCTATGAACGATGATGAGAAAAAATTTCGATGATTTGTAGATGTGTCAGTCAATGTTCCAAATGTTGATGATGATGTTTCCCTCTCTTTATCTTGATGATGTTGTATTGGTTCATGTCAGTAGAATACCCTTCTCGTTAAGGGGGAGTTTTGAAATATTGTAACTTCGAAGAATATTCTAATTATATTTGAGTTATTATTTTATAGATCAAATCCCCTTTTGTGGATTGATCATGTCGGGTCTGGTATAAGACCAAACCCATTTTTTGGATTGGTAAAACCATATTTATATTGTGGTATTTGAGAAGTCACCCCCTAGTGTTTATAAAGTGGTTTTAACCACTCCTAGAAGAAGTCATCCCTACTAAGTGAAGAGACATAACCATAGCATCTCCTCAATTAATATTATATGTGAGGATGGTGCCTCACTTATACACACTCACACTCACTCATATAGTGCGCATATATTGAAGGCAGTTGTAGTTGTAGTTGCAGGAGGAAGAAGAAGAGAGGCGCATGATCAATGTTGGTTTATATTTGGTGTTTTGTTTTTAGTCTTGGCATTGCATTGGAAATCTATTATTGAGGAAGTTTTGTTTGGTTTTCTCCCCCATGAGGGTTTCCCAAGATAAAATGATGCATACCTTGTGATTGTGTTTCTTTCAGTGATCCTCTTTATGTTGTTGTTTTGGAAATGCATTGAATTCTCATGTAATTTGGAAATAATCTAACAACAACACTAACTCTTAACAATATTTCCCCCCTTGAAGTTTGTGATGTTCTTTTAGGACAAACATACTTGTGGAAATGACATGTTGTATATGAGTCTATACCTCACAGTGTTATTATTACTCTGGGAAGACAATTGTACAGGATACCAATGGTAGCTCCACCTACCGCCATTACTTTGATATTTTACAAGCAATGCAGGAAGGTCATTTCCCAGACTAGGAAATTTGTATTCTTCATTATTTGCTCTCAAAGTGAAGAGAAGGTCGCAACCACTTCCATGGCCTATGCACAAGGCCCCTCCATGAATTAGAAGCAAGTGGACAAGATCTTGGAAGAACACAAAGACATCTTCTCCTCACCCACTAGGGTACCACTGCATTGTCAGGTCAAGCATTCAATTGATTTAATCCCCGGTGCACCTCTACCCAATGGGAAAGTCTATCGCCGCTCTCTGATGGAAAATGAGGAAATCATGCGACAGATCCAAGAGCTGCTTCAAAAGGGGCACATCTGACCAATCTCCTCACCCTCGAGAGCCCAATTGTACTCATGCAAAAGAAATATGGGACTTGGCGACTCTGAATTGATTATAGGGAACTAAACAAAATCACAGTCATGAATCGATACCCAATTCCCCGAATTGACGATCTTCTTGACCAGCTCAAGGGAGCCAAGTTTTTCAGTAATATTGACCTGAAGTCTGGCTACCACCAGGTCCCAATAGAATAGATTGATGTATGGAAGACTAGTTTTAAGTCCAAAGAAGGTCTTTTCGAATGGCTAGTCATTCCCTTTGGCTTGACAAATGCTCCAACAAATTTGATGAGATTGATGGACAATATATTGCAGCCTTTCAATAATTATTTTGTGATGGTGTATCTGGATGATATCCTCATCTTCAACAAGAATTTTGCAGAACACTTGCAACATATTTAGTAGGTCCTTCACACTCTGCGACAACACAAGCTATATGTTAACTTGGAAAAATGCTTCTTCGGCATGAAAAAGGTCCAATACCTAGGCTACATTGTTTATGAGAATGGTGTGCATGTGGATATAGCCAAGATCCAAGTCATTCGTGATTGGCTAGCCTCGACCACACTAACCGAGCTTCAAAGTTTCTTAGGACTTGTCAACTTCTATTGCATGTTCGTGTTGGGATTCTCCCATATTGCATAGGCCCTTCACCAAGTGACCAAGGGTGGTGGCAAGGAAAAGTTCATTTGGGGGAAGTCATAAAAACAAGTGTTCGATGATTTGAAACATCGTTTTTTCTCAACTCCAGTCCTCTCTTTACTTGATCTGAAACAACCTTTTGCTATTGAGATCGATGCCTCAGACTATATTGTGGGCATGATTCTCACTCAACATGGTCATCCAGTGACATATAATAGTGAGACATTATCAGATTTCATCCATAAGTACCCCACCTATGACAAAGAAATGTATTCCATTGTCTCAAGAAGGAGACAGTCATCCACACTGATCACAAGCCTCTACAGTTCATACAAACACAAGGTAAATTACAGAATGACCACCATCAAAAGTGGTCCACATACTAGCAACAGTTCCATCTCAACATCAAATATAAGACATGGAGCACCAATTGTGTCATTGATTACCTCTGTCGACCTCCAGTTGTAGCCCTAACCATGGTGCTCCACTCCTGTGGTCATGATGCATCCAAGTGGCCCCAACTCTACAAGAGAGATCCTGACTTCACTACCACATACTAGATGCTACGCACATACAATACTGCCATTGAATTTCATCTTCAGGATAGACTGTTATAAATTTCATCGTGACAATACTATATAAGCATTTCTGTTGGCCAAAATATCACCAGGACGTCAACAAGTATATCAGGTTCTACACTACCTATGTCATTTCCAAACCAAACACTAAGAAGCAAGGTCTATACACCCCTCTACATACTCCTGAAAATACAAGAGAGTCCATCTTGATGGAATACATGTCGGGCCTTCCTTCAACCAAACAGGTTAATGACTGTGTTTTTGTGGTGGCTGATCAGTTATCTAAGATGGCGATCCTAATAGACTACAAGAAGAATATCACAATGGAGGCCATTGCCAATATATTCTTTGAATGGGTGTGGGTAAACTTTGGGATACCGCAAACCATCATATCATATCAAGACAACAGGTTCCTAATCACATTTTGGTCTAGCCTTTGATCACTGTTGGACACCAAGCTCACCAAATCCATTGTCTTCCACCCCAAAACTGATGGCCAGATAGACGTCGTCAAAAAAATGATCATGCATATCTTGCGCATGTACAACTCCAAACATACGCGCACATGGGATGAGAGTCTCCCCTATGCTCAACACAACTACAACAAATCCCTTCATAACTCGACCAACCACAATCCATTTCAGATGGGGTTTGGATTTCAACCATTGGGTTCCATTGATGTTGTGCTGCCCCTTGCATCCACACAGGCATAATCATCCCATGCTCAATCTAAGGCTGACAAAGCCACCAGATGTATTGAATGGATTAAGCACATCCAGAAATAGGTCCATGATATTTTACATAAAGACAAGGCTAAGTACAACAATGTCATGATCAACACTGGTTATCGCACAAGTTTTAGGTGGGAGACAAGGTCTGGTTGAATTTGCAGAAAGAGCTCCTTACAGGACCCCATTGGAAGATTCATCCACTTCGCTATGGAAGTTACACCATCACCAAGGATGTGGGTGAAAATTGTTTTGAGCTAAGTATTCCCCCCTTTCTTGGCCTGCATCTAATGTTCAATGTGGACCTCCTTCGGCCATACTTCCCACCATTATTGGATACATCAAAGATCATAGAGAAGTTGACACCGATAGAGCTCAATCATTACTGCATGAAACAAGAAAAAATTGATCATATCAGGGACACTCAGATTAAGGGCACTTGCTAACAAAGGATCCAACTTTATCGGGTTGTCAAAGAAGGGAAACTTTTGCACCAAGGAAAGTGGCTCAACCTGGGCCAAATTCAACAAAATTTTCCCCATTTGATGGGGGTGCTCAATGCAATGGATAACATTTCNGGGGGAATGATATAGGGGGATATCGATGGCCACCCAACTATTCCATTGGATCAAAGAACAATTTCCATTTTGGCAATTTTTAACAATTTTTCGGGTCCCAAACTTTCAGGGCCATTTTGAGGCCCTAAACAACCTTTTTTGGGCTCGACAACGCCTAACATGTAGCTAAAGGTAAATGTTAGGCCGAACGAAATATGTAATCCTCGGCTATATGTTTCGAATGGTGTATCGAGTTCACCAAACAAAGATTGCATTTAAAAGTTATACCCTCGGGAATTTGATATATCAACTACCCCATCAGGGCCCACAAACCTTTTGGCGTTTCATCTCTTGGGGTTAGGGTTTTGGATGTTTAGGGTTTTCTTATTTATGTTTTATGTTAAAAAGGCCTTTGGAGCCTCATTATGCTCATATTATTGCGAATGAGTGTAGTCATCACATATATTTTTAGAGATAAGTTGCCACCATTCAACAAGTTTGTTTCAGTCTGCGTTTTTACAGTTTTAGCGAGTTCTTTTTACTAAAAGAAGTTAAGTTTTACTGTATCTCTACGTGTTTCTTTGTTATAGATATGTACTTCATTTCTTTCCATTTATAAATCTAGATCAACAATTTTTAATGGCCACTGACATTGTTAATGGTGGCCAAGGGTTAGTGAGTTACTTAGATTAGTGGATTGGGGGAATAGAGGATCAGGTGATTAATTGGTTAGTTAGTGGCTCAGGGGTAGGTAGCTACTAGTTGCGATAGGGGATCAATGTTGAATAATAGTTTTCATTTGTTAACATAGGTCAATATGGTTTAGAGGGTTATGGGTTATTGGATTACTAGATCGATGATAGTCATTCATGAATACCTATGGTCCACCATGGTCAATGATGGTCAACCATGGTGAAGAGTGGTGAACCATAGACAATGATGGTTAGTATGGTCCACGAAGATGGAGGGTTGATCGATAATTGAGGTCACTAAGCTAGGATGTTTGTGGGTTATGGAATTATTAGGATACATAGTTAATGGATTAGTGGATAAGAGGGCATAATGCTAGTGCACGAGAACTAGATTTTAGTGGGTCAATGTGGTTAATATGGTGAAGATGGTGAATATGGTCTATATAAGAATTATTATCAACACATGTCAACCTTGGTTAATTATGGTCAACTATGGTTGACGATGATTTATATGGTTATTGATGGTCAAAGGTCAGAGAGTTAATTATATTAGTAGGTTAGGGGGTTAGACTATTAGATGGTTAATGGGTTCGTTAGTGGGTCATGGGTAGGTGGCTAGTTGTGCTAGGTGACAGATGTTGATTAATTTTTTACATTAGTTAGCATAGGTCAATATGAGTTAGGGTTCATGGGTGAGTGGGTTACATATCAACTATCGTCAACAATGCTCAACCATGAATTACTATAGTCCACCATGGTCAATGGTAGTTAACCATGGTCAATAGTGGTGAAATATGATGAATAATGATCGATTGTGGCTGTCAAAGATTGATATAGTTAATGGGGTGGAGGGTTGATGGGTTATTAGGGTCAATAAGTTAGTATCCTTCTAGTTTATGTGGTTATTGGGATACATGGTTAATGGTTTAGTGGATAAGAGGGCATGAGGTTAGTGGGAGAACAAGTTAGGTGTTAGTGGGTCAATGTGGTTAATATGGTGAAGAATGATGAATATGGTCTATATAGTTAGCTCGAGTCAACCATGGTCAACAAAAAATGATATGGTTAATGATGGCCAAGGTTATTGAGTTATTAATATTAGTAAGTTGGGGTGTTATAATGAATTAGGTGGTTAGTGGGATAGTTGGAGGGTCAGGGGTATATGGCTAACGTGAAACGATATGGTTTTGGGTTTTGGGTGAGTGGGTTACCATATAAAACATGATCAAGGATGGTCAACCATGAATGACTATGGTCCACCATGATCAATAGTGGTTAATATGGGGTCTTCAAGGTCAATATGGAGTCAAAGAGGTCATAGTGGTTTTAGGGGTCATAATTGATATGGTCAATAATGATGAACAATGGTTAACAATGATTGATATGGTTACTAATCATTAAGGCTTAGTGAGTTATTATATTAATGGGGTGGGGGGTAATAAGATTGGATGATTAATGGGATTGTTAGGGAGTAAGGGGTAGGTGGATATTTGTGACAGGTGATCACCATAGTCAATTTGTATGGTGATCCTCAATGTTGATGATAAGGTTTCAATCCTTGCTAATCTCTATGCACTCAATGATGTGGAAAAAAGAGCTATGTCATGGGACTAAATAATAGACTTCTTCCCATAAATATATTGGGTTTGATGTGAAGAATTCAATAATGTGGAGTCCCAATATGACAAAGTTGGGCTTAACCTTTTTCACACACCTCAATAGGAGTGTATGGCTTATAATTCCCTAAAGTTATGAATTGCATTTACAACCCTAGAAAACATCATAGAGACAATTCATCATAGCTATGGTTCACTTGGTCAAACCATAGGGGTGATACTAAGTGAGTTATGAAGTGTCTCGACAAATAAATATTGTTAAAGAATAACACATTTTTTTTAAACTATGATGGAGGTAGACTAGTGAAAGTCCCTAGGGAGGCTACTATCTTTGACCACTAACCCATTGTTTTCTCTATTTCCTAGGGAGTGACCAAAACAAGAACACCTAAATCTTGATTCTTATTTAATGTTTGTCACTTTTAACACCCAACATGTATCCAACTTGTGTTATGAATTTATAAATTATTTCCAAGTCCCTAGGGGGAGCATAGTTGGATTATATGGTAGAATGACGCCATGGATAGAATCACAACTTTATTTCATGGGTTTGGTTGTCAAGTAGCAATTGTATATGGAACTCACCATAAAGTATCCAAGGAGGAGTTTGAATAGGCCTATTTTCATCTTCAACTTACTCCCATGATGATGCTCTTCATTCATGAGTTTTCAAATTAAGACTTTTTTTGAAGGTTGATGAGATCCATTAGGCCCTAGGTGTTAGAATCCTACCATAACACTCTTAATTATATAGATAGGTTTCTAGGTATTGAGGCCATATCTATTAAATAAGGCCCATGTAGTACATATAGAGTGAAAGCAATATATGTAAGAAATATTACTAGAAGGTTCCTTCACTTAAAAGTTCCAAGGAGGTTAGATAAAAACTATATAATGAAGTAGAAGGTAATAGGTTGTCTTGTGAAGGAAATTGTAATTGGAGCCCTACTCATCTAGAGGTCACCCAATCAAAGAGGAAAGAGAACATTGCTTTCATAAATAAAGGTATTGATATTTTTGGTATATTGGTTCTTCTACAATTTCCTATTGCGGTTATAATCTATCATTTATTGTCTAAACCTTGGTATATTATGTTATTTATACTCTAGATTTTTTATTTTGCTAATAAAGAACACCACAAGTGGTATGAGAGCAATTTCATGAGATGATATTTTTAGAGATTTTTTTTAGGCTAGAGATTAATTTCAATGTTTATAAATAACATAGTGATGTGTTGTTCAATGGGTGAATTTGCGGAAGGAGAAGAATGCACGTAGAAAATACAAGCAGTTTCACCTAGTTGGACATCCTTGTAACACCTATTGGTACCCCTTCGAGTAGTACCACATCGGCCAAGAGCTACATACATATTTTCACTTCCACATATCCTTAGGTATATTAGAAGTCCCCTAGGTTACTTTAACTTATATTTATATAATCCAATAGAATACCTTGTTGCTATAGTGCATCGAGAAAAACACTTGGGAAAATTACTCTCTAGTACCTAGATAATTGGGTAGTACGGGTAAGGGTATAAGAAATCCTTTTTAGTTGGTTCCCTAAGAGGTTGGGTTGAGTACTACTATTGGAAATTTCATGTATATCAGAGAGCTATAGCACTTGTTACTCTATTACCCTTAAGACCCTGGAAACCCTATCATTTGTTGCTAGTCAACAAAAATTCTACATAAATTGCAGTATTGAGAATTTGGGAATTCTATCAGCACAATAATTCTATCACAGACGTAGCATAATATAGTACCTTATTTGAGACCTATCTCAATTGAATCATTGTGCCATTTTTATTTTCATGATACCACTCTCTCATAAGTCTTTTTGGTGGACCCACCTACCCCACTACTAGGAATCTATCTCAATAGACCCATGACACAATGTTGATCACATTGGTACCACTCTCTAGTAATGTTTTTCTTGCGGACTCACATTTATATGGCTACCACTTGAGGCCTAGAGCCATCCACCAAATTATTTTCTATGGAAATTCCATGTGATGATTTGCAACATAAGATAGACTGCAACCACTCCTATTCTCAACAAAATCTTATGCCATCCATGAAAAACTAGTGGAACTAGAGTTACTTCCCAACTAGATGTTCGAAATATGGTGATGAAATATAAGATCCTCACTTCATAATACTTGGGTTATTAATGGATGGAACACCCATCCCAAAAGGAAAGGCATAAATCATCCAATCCCTTGGGAAATGGATTTTTAAGCGTCATGGAATCTTGTTAGAACATAGATCCTAATTTTATATGAAAAAATTAAATGAATTCATTTTAAAGAATGACCATTCCAATAATTCCACCTAGTAAGATAAAGCTCTGATTTGTACCCACTTGGAATTACAGATCTAGGTGCAACTTAAGAAAGTAGATTTGGAGCTAGTGTATCTCCACCAACTAATGAATTTTCTGGTGTCAACCCCATGCATAATTATATGGGCTCCCCTAGAGATTCATTCTTCTCTTGGCTTGGCCCACTCACACCTTTTTATTAGTGAGACATGTCACATAGAAAGGAAAATAGTTTGAGAATGAAATGAATGGAGTGATAGTCACGAGCATCATAGTTTCCTACTTCATCCTCAGATAGAGAATGATAAGTTCTCTAAGATGACTTGACTCTCACAATGGAGAAGTGTCCTAATTAGAAGAAGAATATGGATGTTTCATGTCCATGCTTGTTGTCAAGACACCATTTACTGGGTGGGGCCCGAATCCAGAATAATATGACCCTCCTTCAGATATAGGATCCATTGATATTGCTTAATATTTAGGTCTATGTTTATGGTGGCTAGCCGACCATTGTATTAGATGTTATTTTCTTTATCTATGTTTTGTGGCCATATGACTAGTTTAATTTTGGACTTATAAAATGTGTAGGGATTAAATACATTTTTTTTTTTATGATTATATGGGAGNTATTTGTTTTTAATAAAAGTTTAAAGGAAGCATGCTATCCAAAAAAATATTTAATTTTATTAATATGATTAGTTTGAATGTTTAATTTGTATCAACATAAGACTTAAAAATGTCTTCAATACAACCATTATTGCCCCCCATAAATATGTTTATTTATACATTGTTGTAGATGTTATTTTAGAACTTACTGCATATGTTGTTTTATTTTTTCTAAAATATGTTTATTATGGACTTCAGAGTGTGCAATATTGAGAGCATTGATCACACAATAATCATTTTGGTGGGGTGTCACAATGAGAGGTCTAACAAACATATTTTGAGTGGTAAATCACCAAAAATATTTTAATGAATGGAAAAAGTATATAAACTATTGCAAAAAACTATTACAAAGAACCATTTTAATAATATTTTATGAATAAAAATTACTAAAAATATTTACAAAGAAACATCATATAGATACCACATTAATATAAAATGCAGAATAATGAAAGCTCATATATTCAAAAATTGGCCTTGGCATAAAGAAATAATACATATATTAGATTGCAAGAATATTGACTAATACAATTGGAAATAAACAATTGGTTTAATGAATTCCTATGCTTCACCTCTTTTCATTTGAATCATCTCCTTGAATTGCATAGAACTTTCATCATGAGTTTGATTGTTTGATAATTTTGTATTATTTTATTGCAATTACTATCTTCATTGTTATTCAACTTTTCAATGAGTACCCTATAGTTTTCTCTGGGGAATTATCTTCATAATCATCTTCTTCATAGTTTGTGTATTCCAACTTCTCTTTTTCTCTTCTCTTATGCATGCCCACATGTTTAAGATGTATTTTAATATTTACACAATCTATTTGTCATTGTACATTGTTTAACATCTTCTCAAAATATGAAGTATTTGTATTGTTAGACCACTCCTATGAGCAACTATTTGAGGTTGAATTTGTTGAAATTATTCTCTAAAGTTAGTTTGTCTAAGAATCAAGCTCAAAAACCCCTCGGATGGGGTGACAGTTGGCCAACATGCAAATTATTTTTTTAAATCCCCACGTCACCACCCTCTCCTCATAACCTCACAGGATGCACGACATTCATTATTCAGGAAAGATAATGCGACTACATTCAGGTTCTGGCTTAATGGTGTACTCTGCACAACAACTATGACGGGTCGAGATGGGTACGAGTCACACAAGACATGTCCACTCAACCCCTCCGACGCCTCACCCTTTAAATACAACTATTTTACAGCAGGTAAGCAATGGCTATAGTCCTTTGTTTTGGACCAGTCTCTGGCTACAGTCATTTGGGTTCATCCAACCTTCTTCCTCCCCTACTCTCACACTCTACTCATGCTCAACACCCTGGTTAACCACCCAGTCATGCCTTGGGAAATAGGCAAGACCAAGATAGGGTCGACTTACTATGGCTTTGTCTCCCAATGACATAGGCTAAGTCTCTCTTCTCCCTCGTCAACCCCTCTGGTCCGCCTCAACAACCCCTCTGTGAAGCCTCCTCCCTCTTTAGCCCATAACATGATGGTGGAATATCCTTCCATGGCTATTGTTGAAGAATAAATACATGCAGTCACGATTCAAATCCCCCCAAATTCCCTCCTATATATAGTCCCCGACCCTCAATACTCGCCCACCATTCCTGGTCTGTCCACCCCTAGAGCTGACGCTGCTTTGGATTTGGATACCTGCATAATTCAAGAGGAAATCCCACAAGAGGAGTGCCATGAGGAGATTTTTCCTCCTGCATGTCAACCTCCACTTATCGCTGCTCCGGAATATGAATCAAGTTACACCTGCCGCCTCTAATAGGATCACTTATACCTCATCTTTGATATATGACGGGATATGGAAGATAAACTTCACCAACACACCATTCTCAGTAGTCGTCTGGACTTGTTGTTCGATGCTCTCACGTTCCAGACAAAAGAAGATGCCCGACCTGTGCCCAACTGTTTGTCTTTTCTCCTACCTGACAAAAAACTCATGGCGAAAAAGGAAATCAGGGTTCACCCACTGTCTAATTCTAATGTCTTTTCTGTTGTTGTGCATTCCAATGTCAAAACTATCGTAGGAATTTTGGTATCATTTTGTACATGGAGCCATGGAAAATTCATACTTTCCAGAAATCAAGACTTTTGGCCACCTATTCTGGTTTCCATCTATTTGGAAGAACGAGTGGCCAATTTTGGTTCATGTCCATACATGTGTACTATTGTGATGGCATTCTAAGGTAATACACTATTTTTATTTACTAAAAATAAAAGAATCAAGTCAAAAAAAATAATTTGATCTATTAGGCTGTGAATTCATAGTTCTAGGATCTTAAATTCTCATTATAATTCTCGATTATGAATTTTTTGAAAAAAAGAGAACAGGGTTGGAAGGAAATATAAGTGCTCTTGATGTTACTTAAAGGGCATATATAAGTGCTATTGATGTTACTTATTTTTCCTTGGATTATCTGGTGAGATATAATATGCCAATAAAAATAAGGAAATGATGGAATCATCAACAATCCTAATGTGGGACATATGTTTTGGAAATACTACCAATTTTTGGAAATACAGGTCAATATAACTTTTAGATAGGTTCTTGGTTTTTCCGGTAATTCAAGAAGGGAGGGAAATTCATGGTTATAATGATGGCTAAGCACACTATAAAATTTGATACAAAAATATGGCATATTTGTTTATTCAAGTTCATCCCTATATAAACTAATTACATAATACATCACAAAAACACACATTAAAGGGATAAATATATATCTAGATCATCATACAACATTCTAAGATTGTTTCTCTCCGGTTCATCCTTGTTTCTAGAGGAGTCAACATTGCCTTGGGTATCAAATTTAAGGTTTTCAATTTCCTCTAACAAAAATAACTAGACTCTAATATCTTGAAGTTTCTTTGTGAGGGATTTGATTTGTCTATCAGTGATCCTCTTGTACTAATGTAGTCGGTTGTATAGATCCCAAATTTGCATGTCCCTAGATCTCCTCTACCCTTGCAAAAGATCACATTGAGAAAATTTTCATCATTGCATCAAAATGATGTCCTCATTAAGCCTCGAGTTCCCTTCATTATTATAGTCTTGTCTCATGGTCATACATTTTCACTTGGAGATTATTGTCACGTTTTGCAGCTTTCTGATTGAATTTTTCCATAGTATTATCCATATCATGTAATTCATTTTCTACTTTAATCTTTAGAATATTGATTCAACTTTGACATTCATGCATGCCATCCTAAGAAACCCAGATATATTCGCTAGAGTGGAGTGGTGATAGCGGAAAGGAATTGTAGTTGAAGCTGGTAGATAAAGGTTAGCGAGGATATTAACATTCAAGGTAGAAAGACTAGAGGGTGACAAGTGCATGAGAAATATGGAAAGAAAATGACAAGGTGATTTTTTTCTAAAGGAAGTGCTATGGTAGGGGGAGGGAGAGGAGTGGGATATGAACTAAAGTGGTCTAATGTTTATTAAATAAAACCTTAAATTTATAGATAAAGAGAGTACATGTAAATATCGAGATTATAAACTATAAAAAAAAATAAGATATTGAAAATTTGGCATCAAATTTTCTAAAAAAGGGTATTGAATTTGTAGACATCAACATACTCCATGACCTTTTGTAGGCCTTCTAACTAAAGAATTCTATTATCAATAACCCTGGCTCTTAGAAAATAAAGCCAAGAAATATTGACTAAATAATGATGTAAATACATTGTATTTGTTGACATCATTTAAATAGTTATACTTGACATCAAGGTTGTTGTAATTGACATTTAAATGTCATTTATTCTCAGAAAGTTCAATCGTGTAGAGGTTAATAAAAATGTAGTTCGTGATTTGAGAATGTGCATTACCAAGTTAGGATTTATGTGATTATAGTTCATATGAGGTGACCTTTTTACACATTTATTATCATTCCCCCATAAAAATTGCTCCATCTATTATCCCGATAATCAATATGCACCTCACAACAAAGTAATAAATGTTGTGTAGGTTGGGATATACAACATTTATTACTTTGTTGTGGAGTGCATATTGTTTGCCTATATTTCCTACTTGATTAAGGTCATTGTTATCGACATTTATCGAAACCATTTCTTTTATGAAACACAAATTTCTAAAAACTTGATGATAAAGGATGTGATCATTTGAAAAGTTCCATGACCCACTCGAAATTTACATTATCACGTTTCTTAGGAGGTGACTGTCTCTTTAGATCCTAATTATTGGTTCCCCATTAGGATCAATTCACATTAATAAAAAAAAATGGTCTTTTATTATTGGGGTTTTGATAGTTAATGTTTGGTAGTGATAGTACAAATTGAAAACATTGACAATTCACATCACTTAAGTAAAATCTAATAGAGGGTCATTTGGAGATCAAGGTTGCTTCCATTAGTATTTAATGATGTTGTCTTATATGAAACACTAACTACTAAAAATATCGATGCCAAGGGACTTTTTCTTTTGATAAGCCCTATAACCTACTTGCATAGAGTGTCTTGGGAAGCGACTCTCTTTTAATTCTTCAATATAATTTTGAAATCTTGTAAATTTCATAATTGGCCTTCCCTTATCATGTTTTTGGTAATTGGCATTTTCCAATGAGAGCTCATATTGAAAACCTCAATAGCCTGCATCACCTAAGTAAAAGCTAACTAAAGGATTTTTGAAGATTGGGTTGCAACTGTCATTTCTCAAATGTCGTAGTTTTTGGATCCTATTCATTTAGATGTGTCCAATCAAAGTAAAATATATTCCTTGATCTTTACATGTTGATATCTATACACAATTTAGAAATTAATATAGATTTTAAAATTTCATCATGAAATGATTTTGATATGATTAGCATGATTGTTGGTGATCCAACATGGAATATCATTATATAATTTATCATCTATTTTTGTATTTTACGAGTGGTAAAATTGGAGCCATGGAATTATAGGATCCATTTTAGGGGTAGATCCTATTTTAGTGATTTGGGTCCTAAAACTTATAGAGCATGTTTCAAACATTAAATGACTATTTTGGGGGTCAAAACTTTGTGAAGAAGTTCTTGGCCCTCCTACGTTGTTCTATTCATCACAATATTTTGAATGATCAAACGATCACCTCATATGAGTTTGTACGAGGAAGTGATGCCTCCCTCAAGTTGACCGATGCTTTAACCACCACAATACAAAATGGATGCCACATTGTCTCCCATTACTAACACATGTGGAACTACACATGTGTACTTTCAAGAAGATTATAGAGGGTAAAAAACTCTAATTCTAATTGAGAGTTGTGACATGCAAAAACCCTAACCCTAGATGACTATCAAGACATATTAAATATTAAGCCATAAGTAAAGGAAGGGGTTTTGTTCCTATTCTATGCATTAATTGTTCCATAGATGAGTGGAGAAAGGGAGTGGGATGTTATGAGTAGAACAGAGGAAATAGAAGACCCTGTAGCAATCATTCAGGGCACAACGTCTATTTCAACTTCAATGTGAGTCCATTGTTCATTATATTTGTATTTTATATTTGAGACAAAAGGAGAAAGGCATAATCCTTACCTTATGGTTGGGTTTTCACATATTGGGTTCCCATGGTACGCCTTGTGTTCATTCTGTTGATGGTGTGATCATTAAGTGTTGTAACTTATTTTTTATATTTTTATCTTATTTCAATAGTTGTAGTGCCGTGCTTATAATATTAAATTTTAATGATAAGAAAACACTATATAAAAAAGGATAACTTCATGGTACTTTTGTAGTAACTTTTAAGATTTGTTGTAATGAATTTCTAGTGAAATATTCATGATATTCACAAATCAATTGGTGTATTGAGACTGTTTCCACACAATCCATCTACAATGTTAACTAACTATATATTTGGTGTTTTTTTCTCAATTTTTTTAGTGCATTATCTTTTGTGCCGTGTTGAGGCCTCAACTAGCCCCATTTATTTAGACTTAGCCCCCCCCCTAAAAAAATTTAACGAGCCTCGTCAAGTGAACTCTACTTTGCTTTGATTTTGTTTTATTTCTCTTAATTGATAATGGTAAGTTGTTGGTTGAAAATATTAATGAGGATGTTTTGGTCCTTCTCTCCTTTGAATGCAATGATGGTTATGAATTCAATTTGCACCTTGACTAAGTTTGCTTTTAGTCTTTTCTTTTTCACAATCCTTGTAATAGGTGCATTGTGTGTTCACGGTTTAGCTTTGATTTGATTAAAGTGGCTCTAATTTGATTGTGTTTTACATTGTGAATGGGCTTATGCAACATTGTCATGAGTTTAGAGATGGTAAGTAGCATTGTCCTTACAAAGACAATGGAATTATAAGCATGTAGTGGGTCACTGATATGAGACGAGGGCATTTACACATACTTGCTAACTGATATGAGACGAGGGCATTTACACATACTTGCTAACCGAAGTGCATGTATATGAAGTGATGTGAAAATAATGAAGAAGTGAATGTTCCACAGTGACGTTAAGTTGCATTTGGAAACACAATGCAACATTCCAATGATCCACATGATTGCATGCCCGGTTTGATGGAAGCCATGTTTCGACGAGGAGGTGTACGGATTTTGCATGCATGTGATGCATGGTGGAATGATGAGGTATAATTGAGTTTTGAATCTTGATTTGTTGATCTCTTTCCATATATAGCAACATGATATCATTCTATGACTTCACACAAGGTTGTGTCGGAGGATTGAGTGATTTGGTGTTCGTGTTGAAAGGGATAAGTATGGAAATATCGTGCATGAGAGGGAAAACAATGGTTGTAGTGATTACAATGCAGTCTCCTGACTCATCCAATGTCATTGAACTCATTCATCATCATTTGTTGGAATTTGGGCAAGTTTTAGGTCAAACTGACAGATTTTGCCTTGTTTCCCCATAGGTGCATTTAACATACAAGGACCACTTTCACGGATTAGAATTAGTGTCAAGGATGATGATATTGATAACCTTAGTAATCATATTTGAAGAATATATAGAAAGGATGAAATACATGTATAAAAACTTCAATGACGAAGAACCACTCCAAGCGAGATCTAGACTTTTGCCTTCAAGGTCCTTTTGTAGGTATTTTTGGTGTCTAGATGAATTGAGTTTTTTTATATCCGGAAGGGGATAAATATATGTTTTTTAGGCCTAAAAACTCAAAAAAAATAACAAAATATGATTCCGAGGCCTGTAGATATGAAAACAAACATTAAATGTTTTTGTCATCGACAAGGCATTTTGAACGGAACAAATAATGAAAGATATGAAGTTGATGTTGGAATTGGGTGTATGACCACTTGTTGGAAATATTTTTGTGTCATCTACTCACTAAAATTGATCATTTTGTGACCCAACGTCGTATGAGAAAGTTATAGTTTTAATACTCTGAAAAATCATGAGTTTCCATCGATGCCCATGTTAATTCAATTTAATGATTTTATGGGCTTGTTTCGAATTGGATTTTAATAACGGTATGGTTTCAATGGTGTTATGCCATGGATAATATCTGAACTACCAAGTTTCATCTCTACATTTGAAGCATGGAAAGCATGAGATCACTAGAGCCCCAAAGGTTTCCCATCATTGTCAATGACTCAAGGAAGCTTTGAATTGAACAAGCAACACCTTGAATTTGATTTACTGCAAAAAAGTGTTTAGCATCACTGGTAAGTTAGAAATGAGGTGTTTCTCTTTTTCTTTTTTTTAAACCAATGGAATCAGTAGACCCGTAAATTGTCATCAAGAATACCTAGGGTTGAGTCGGAGATACTTCCCTTATAAACTTGGGTCGAGCGCAGTGCCCACAAACCACACCAAGCAAGTAAGCCGAGTTTTGAACTCGGGCATGGACCCTATAATAGAATACAATGTATTTCGAAATAGGACATCCACCATTCGGCCTAGCCCAATGGGTTGTTTATCCTTTCCCAACAACATTTTGCCAACGTTAAGGTAAATTGTTGGGTGTAGGGGCTTGTTGGTTTCCCAAGCCAATGACTTGTCTCTTGGAGGATAAATCACTGACTTGTGAGGCCATTAGTACTTTTAGGTGAGTGATTTGGCCTTGGGGCCTCAAATGGGCGAAATTGCCTATTCCAGGTAAAGGAAAAGCATGTCACCCATGCCATTTTCAGATTTAAAGTTAAGGAAAAACCTCCCAAGCCTCAATTACTAGGTTGGAAGGCCAACAAGCTTCCATACATAGCGATTGGTTCCCTTTGCTTGTTAAATTTAGTGGGTAAAAAATTTGTTATCACTCAGCTAAAGAGGCAAATAACACCCCAAATCCAGTGATTGGATTCTTGGCTCTTTAAGCAAGTGATTTATCTTATAACTCAATTTAGCCATATTTTCTTAAGTTGTAACTTCTCCTTTTTCTTGGCATGTGAATTAATTCACTTCCTAAGGTTGAAAACTGCTCTTTGATGTCTCATTCTCTCTTTCACTCATTCATGTAGCTCCCTCTTTTCCTTGTCCCCATTTTTTGCTCCTTTTCCATTGAAGTTGCAGGTTTGAAATTGTTTGGCACTGAATGAAGTTGCAGACAAAGGTTTTCTCCATCATAGAGTAATGCATACTATTCCTCAACCTCATTCACAGTGATGCACCCTCATAAGTTAAATGGAAAGCTCCATTAATGCCTTTTGATTCCTAGGAATATGTTTTTGAATTTTCATGGTTGTTGGATAGATTGCAACAACGCACATGCACGTTTTTACCTTTATATGGAGCATACCACTTCCTAGAGCAGGGGATTTGAGATTTCAACTATCTAGAATGTTCTTCCTTCTCAATAAATCAAATTGCAAGTTTTTTAAATATCAAAGGGGTTCTAAACAATGTTGGGATTTCTACCCACGAGTTTGCACTACATTTTTTTCTTTTGGTTTTGAGCTTTGTTGGAGTGAAGGGAAATGAAATCTTTGGTAAGAACTAGCTTACATGGATTCCTTTGTATTTTCATAGCTTGAATATTTTTTCTTAATATGTTGGTTCTCTATCTTTCTCAACAAATAAAAGGAAATCTCATATGGCTTTCATACTTCTTTGCTTCTTTCTACCTGCTTATGTTTGTTAAAGAATCATACAAACTAGTAAAGACATGATTGTGGTTTAATCCTTGAGAGATGGATCAAACACTTTGTTACCTAGATGTTGTTGTAGATGAGAGATTTCTTTCTTGCATTGAAGAGGTTGGTTTACAATTGTTTTCTTGCATTATCTATCTTTCCCAACAAAGAAAATGTAATCTCATATGGCTTTCATACTTCTTTGCTTCTTTATACTTGCTTGTATTTGCTAAAGAATCATACAAGCTAGTAAAGGAATGATTACGGTTTAATCCTTGAGAGATGGATTAAACACTTTGTTACCTAGATGGTGTTGTAGATGGTGGATTTCTTACTTGCATTGAAGAGGTTGGTTTGCAATTGTTTTCTTGCATGAGTTGTTTTTAGAGGTTATTAGAGAAATGTTGTAAATGAATAACTCTTTCATTCGAGAGGAGTTGTACATACTATAACAGACCCTACGCCTAAGTACCTTTTTAAGGGATGGGGTGTTAAATTTTTGCTTCTTCTATCAACCTTAAATCTTCTCTATCATAACTCCATGCTCTTTTTCTCGTTAAGAGATTTCCAACGACTGTAAATTCACTTAGGATTGAGCTTTGGAATGAAAGGTATGACCTTCCGAAGTTCTTGGGTTTTCATAGGAATCACCTCTCTTATTTCCACGTGGCATCCACGTGACGTGTCATTAACCGTGCCAATTGACATGGTGACACCCTAGTCCTAACATGGAATTAGTCTAACCTAACATGGAGGAACTTCAGTCCACGTGGGGCTACAACCATCGTCGCTCAGACCTTCTTCCGATGCATTCTTGCGGCTGGCAGACTCACAGACTCATAATTATGTAGCTTCCTTTCATCAGTCCACCTGATAAGTCTCATTACTTAGCCATTTTTCATTTTCGTGGACTCGTGGATGAATAATTCTATGAGAATCCTTTCATAGGTTCATCCGAGAAGTCTCAAACTTATCTAATTTTCATATTTGCGGACTCACAGACTCGTGGATGCATAAATCTATAAGCGTCCTTTCATAGGTCCGTTCGAGAAGTATTGAAACGTAAATATTTTTTACACCTACGTAGACTCGTGGACTCATGGACGCATAATTTTGTACCTCCTCTTCATAAATCCATCTGAAATCCTCAACACTTAGTAATTTTTCCATCTGTGTGAGTTCTCGGACTCACGAATGCATAATTATTCCTTTCATAAGTTCGCCCGAGAAGTCTCAACACTTAGATTATTTTTCCATCTACACGGACTCATAGACTCACAAATGCATAATTCTTCCCTTCATAAGTCTGTCCAAAGAGTCTCAACATTTATCCACTTTTCCATCTATGCAGACTCGTGGACCCACAGATCTACAATTATGTACCTCTCCTCCATAAGTTCGTCCTAGAAGTATCAACACTTAGATTATTTTGTGAGTGGGGATAATTTTAAGGATGAAAATTTATATTAAGATGTAGAAACCTGGGCTAATCTTACTAGTCCTTAATATGAAAATCTAAAAAATTTGGCGATAGTTATATAAAAATGTTCAAATTTCTAAGGAGTTTATATAGTTTCTATAAAATTTTGGCAATTTTTAAGGTAAAATAATTTTATTCTATGGAATTTGGGCCAATCATGTTTAGGAAAAATGGAAATTGGTGAATCTTTTTTGGGGAAAAACTTGGATAATTAGCCCATTTGTGAAATTTAGCCCCTAAAATCATTTATATTTGTGAGTTTGTTAGGTTCACGGGTTGGCCGACTCGCGGACCCATTCATCTCACCTTCCCAACCCTTAATCTCGATGGGGACCCACTCCCTATTACCTTGACCAATTACATGCATCCACGTGGCTTCCTTGTACACATAGGCTCGTGACATTAGCATAATGTTAGCATGATGTCATCCCTCCTCTCATCAATGTCTAAGGGCTTCCATATCGATCAACAACCGATATCACTTCCCAGATGTACTTTGATCAACAATCGAGTTCTTTCAAACTTTTGGTCTAACATCCAAGACTAGAATGAAGGTCTAAGACATAGTTCAACCAAGGGTCTGCGCTATGGCCCACCAACCAAATACCTGTTTCTATTCACAGGCTAAAACCTATCAACTTTTGGACACTTTGGCATTCTAGGTTAGCATGGTACATCATGTTGATGTTACCTATTCACCAAATCTTGCTTAAACGTGACCACAATGATCTATGATCGAGGTTAATTCTGGGTTAATCCCGTAGTAATGGTCCAGATTAACTTGAGTACATTCTCTACAGGCTTGGAAACCTGCTTCAATAAAGGGTCTGTATCTATTTGCCCTGCTGATCCCACGACTGTGATTCCTTCGAGCTCAAAACATGGTTTTTCATCTGATTCAAGACTTAGACAATTCCAAGATTTTTCTTAGTGCTCTTTCCCTTACATTCATCTATTAACTTATGAACCTAGTTTCCATTCACGANATATATATATATATATATATATATATATATATATATATATATATATATATATATATATATATATATATATATATAGAGAGAGAGAGAGAGAGAGAGAGAGAGAGAGAGAGAGAGAGAGAGAGAGAGAGAGAGAGAGCACATAAATCATAAAATTAAGATCATTCTTTTTATCTTAGAACATTATAGAATGCTTGTATTCAGTTGTGCAGGGAATGCACCATTCATTCCATCCTACCATCACTTAAAACACAAGATTTTTCAAATACAATAAACATCATCACTATAAATCAAGTATGTATATGTATAGCACAAGTACAAGCATTCAATCATGCATTTCAATTCAATTACACATATTCTTTGAGACACTTATCTGTTACAATTGATAGCCGACCAACTAATTGTGGGTGTTCTCCTTTCCACCCAACCGTAGGATCAAATGCATTCACTTTTAGCATTCTGGCCACCCCCGTGCCAAGCCATGATATCACTAGGGAATCTCTCTCAGGTTCTCGGTAAGATTTGAAGGCTACTCTCCTTCACTCTACTCTAGGTAGAGATTTTCCTTACACCCACCTAGCCCAGGCCCCTTTGAGGCTTATCAGTTTCCTTCCCACCATCAAGCTTGTGACCTTCTTAGGTCAGGTCAGGTTTCAGGTCTTCCATGCTCCAACTTAGAACTCTTCTACGGGTTCTATGATCCTCCTATTGCATGCACATATGCATTCTTTTCAACATCTATCTCCTCTGATGCTCGAACTCTCTCCCAATTCTATCCCCCATGTGATTTTTTTTACACGCATGACTAAGGCAGGTTCTTCAACTATCCTTCTATTTATTCTCTTAGAAGAAAACTCGTGGGTCAATCCTGGGGACCCATAGTGATATTTCCTACTGTACTCTAGCTGACCACTTCACATCCCTTCTGAAATCCCTCCATACTTACATTCATTGGGGTGGTTGGTTGTTCAACTACAAATCCCCTCCTCATTAACCGACTTGTCTTGTTATCCGGGCTAATGGAAAATAATATGAATTCTTCTAATTAATATTTTTGCAAGGTGGATTGGGGTCCTTTAACTTAATATAACCTCCCCTCATTCCTATAGTGATATCATGTCCAATACTTTAAGGCTTCACCCATCAGTCAACTGTCGACGTTTACAATTAAACAATAATACATTTACAATATTTGCAAGCCATTGCATGGAAATCATAAATTACAATTAATTACATGACGTGGGAAATAGGGGTGTTACAATCCTTTCCCCCCTTAAAAGAACACCATCCTTGGTGTTCTTTTCAGCAACACTTGCCATGAATTCATCTTTCAATTGCTTCAGTATCATTTTCCTTTTCTTGGCCTAGTCCTTTTCCAGACTCTTGGAATTTACACATGCCTCCAACAATTTTCAACAACGAGAATATTAATTATCATTTCATGCAAAACATTTTATTGTTGTTTAAATTCAAGTGGAATATTCACAAGTTATCACAAATATTATATGTACAGTTCATGGATATGCATCCATATGGATATCTCATTAATTTGGCCCATTTCTCCTTGACATACCCATTATGTGCATGATCGAGATCAACATATTACAAAAACTATTGGAGTCTCATATTCTTTGCAGTCACTCACCCTCTAGGCATAGGCTCAAGAATTCCCTTCACTGCTACACAGTTCCTTGGGTGATCCATCTTGCCTTGCTAGGGATTTCTCGCACAAGAATAATTTCTTAGACCTCCCTAATTCTTACAGTTGAGGCGTCCCTCATGCTTGCTTTGTCGAAAGTGTCCCTTTGGCATGTGTCACCACAATACATCATTCTATGGGTATCATGACTTATCACAGGGTTCTCATGTCACAACAGTAGCATGTTACCATGATTTCCAGCTTGACAGTCATCCTCTGTCCCCTCAAGTATCTTTTATTTCACCTGTGTGACATGCACACAGTAATCCAAGAGATACTATCATCAAGTTATCAAAATTTTCAAATCTATTATCCACATATTTCTAATTCCACATTTTCATTTTCAGATCTGTTCTGCACATAACCAGATTCACAAGTATGAGATCTCTTTCTCATAGAATTTTGTCTCTTTTATAATTAGCAAGAGTTGGTCTTCTTCTTGGACTTACAAAACCGCCACATCCAATACCTTTCTTCCTGCAATTTCCTCTTCAATCAACCAACAAATTGTTAGTTCTCATGCACATTATATTTTCACTGCACACTTGTAGTGGTTCACAAACAATTTCAGAGTTGTGCATACTAACAATCAAGTTTATTTGTTCAAAAAGGAGATACCATTCCTTTCAAAATGCAATCAAACATCAAAATTGAATATAATTAACGTGTCAATATCCATGGTCATATTTACACACAATGCACCCTTGCATTGATTTTTAGATGGTTATTTTCCATATTAGGCACTTTGCATTGGTGGGTTGGAACTCAACCAACCTTTTACCACATGGTTTCTTTATACACATTTATTTTTACAGTAGGACTGTGTTTTCCCGCTTTAGTTGATCGTGACCTCAAATCAACATACATGAAACTAAAAGTTTCACATGAATGCATTCAAACATTCTTTCTTCATTGGTAACCAAGGTGTCGATGTTAATGGCCACCCATTTTCTCTCTTTACCATTATGTAATTCTATAGAGAACTGAAAGATACTTATTCCATAATGGGCAGTCCCATATATACCCATTCTCTTATCACATGCATCTCCTTAATGCATCACATCATCATTCTACCTTTGAGCACTTTGGTTCCAAATCACTCCTTGATTGGGAAATGTATCGGTGGCATATATTTGTTCATGCATTTTTCCAAGGATTTCAATCATCCTCAGCTATCAGAGGTTCACACCTTCGTCATGCAGGTTCTTCGTCCTGAATCATACCCTACTTGGGTATCAATGGCATACAAAAACCATTTGAATCACATGCATACCATCAAAGCATAGACTATTTTAGAAGGGACTATTACCCAAATCCCTTTTACCTCTCATGTCACATGGGAAAGAAATATTTATACATGTTCTGGCTCCCAACACCTTCTCTGATATTACCTCTTCAGTGGTGCTTCTCGAGGACTTCTAAAATCCCTTTCGTGGTCTTCTTTTTATGAGCATCCTTCTTGCATTCACTTCTATCTAAGGTTGTTCACTATTGGTAGTCGTCCTTCCCTAACAATTCCAATATTTTCTACACATGACATACATCACCACATTCACATTTTACATTAGTTGTCATGTAAAATCAAATGCATGTATCATAGCCTTTATTTCAGTAAAATATTTTCATATATGCCTTAGCATATCTAAATGCATGATTCGGCTTATTTTCGACAAAAAATGAGAGCGGAGATGTAATAAATAAATGTACAGAGATATATCAGAGATCCAATAATACAACATAAATATATCATAGATGCAACTATAAACACAGAGATACAGTAACACACAATTTCTATTAATGAACAAAATGTACAAAACTGTAGAAATATAGAGTGAAATACTTGCTAGAATGGTGGCAACTTATCTATGAGAAGATATGTGAAAGATACTCACATTCGCAAGAACATGATTACAATGAGGATATAAAGGCCTTTTTAACATAAAGAAAATCCAAAACCATAAACCCAGAAGATGAAAAACCAACAGTTTTGTGGACCCCGTTTTGGGTAGTTTGGTGTATCAACTTCCCGGGGGCATAAATTTGGCATACGATCTTCATTTTGGGTGCATGATAGACTATTTGAAAGGTATCGTTGAGGACATTCATTTTGGGGGATCAATCAGAGCCTTCAATTATCTTTGAGGTGCTCTATCCTGAAAAAACTTCATTTAGGCCTTCAAAATGGCCCTGGAAGTTTAGGAACCGAAAAACTACTAAAAATATTTAATTGCCAGAAGATTGTTTTGAGACAGTTGGAATAGGTGGGTGGCCACCGATATCCACCTAGATCAGTACTCCCTCCTTAGGAAGAAATGTTCTCCATTGTTTTGATTGCCCGAGGGAGAGAGAAAAGTGTTTTATGAATCTGCATCTTGATGAGTTGTTGGCCTTGCTGGAGAAGTTGTGTTGCTTAGCTTGTTGAAGGCTGTCATGAACTTGTGGCTGGAAGGGTTGGAAATTTTTAACCATTCTTTCTATATGAGATGAATGTGTGCAAAAGGGATCCTTGCACTTTTCTTCAATATTGTCGACCTGCTTCTACTAGACAGAAGGTGCTTGGACTGAGGCTGCAATGGTTGTGGTGTTCTTATGTTCACCTTTTGAACAGACTTTGAAGAAGCTGAATTTTGTAGTATGATATACTACCTTGCGACACTATTTAGGTGGGATAGTAGTTGGAACTACCTATGGTATCCTGTAGATATCCCCCGAGAGTAATAACAACACTACGGGGTCGAGACTCATAAATATCATGGCGCTTCCACATATATGGCTGGCCCAAAAGAACATCACAGACATCTAGTGGGGAAACATCACATAATACCTCATCCTTGAAGGGATGGATGTTGTATGAAAACCGACACTGTTGGCTGACATGGAGATCTCGTCCCTTGCAAATCCACCCGATGTTGTATGGTTGCAGGTGTGGTGTTGTCGACAATCCCAATTGTTTGATGACCTCTACTGAGATGAATTTCTTCTAGCTTCCACTATCAACAATGAAATGTAATGGGGTCCCCTTCACCCACATCTATGAATGAAAAAGGATCTCCCCCTCTTAAAGATCTATTGGTTCTTCTGGTTGAATTGTTGTGGTCGTGACAATAGCAGTGGGGTCTGCGTCGATGATCTATCTTCTACAATTATTTTCTGAATCAGATATTGAATCATGGTTTGGCTCCTTGTCTTTGATCTTGGCCACCAATTATTTTTTTGAGCAACATTCATCGATGTTGTGCCAGGGGATTTGGTGGAAATCACACTATTTTCCAATGTCCTTCTTCATCTTTCTGTTATCCGTTTACTGTATATTGGACCGATTTTCTGAAGGATGGTTGTTAGGGCCATCTTTACCATACTTTGGTTGTTGCGTATTTGCAGACCCTAACTTACAATTGTTCTGGTGCTTAAATTTTTGCACGATTTTAACAACATCTCGATAAGCAACACCCAATCATGAGATCTCCAGAAAATCCATTTCAGTTTGGATGTATCTGTGTAGAGCTCCATGATATTTCATAACCAAATGTTGCTAACCAAATGTTGCTCAGATTCTTTGATACCCATCTTGGTGTGCAAGGTATGGAAGCTATTGGTGAACTCCAACACTGATTGGCCCCTCTCTTGATGCAATGTGTTCCATCTCATGTATTGGTCGTTCCTCTCTTTTTAGCAACATTCATCAATGTTGTGCCAAGGGATTTTGTGGAAATCACACTATTTTCCAATGTCCTTCTTCATATTTCTGTTATCCTTTTACTGTATATTGGACCAGTTTTCTAAAGGCTGGTTGTTAGGGCCATCTTTACCATACTTTGGTTGTTGCATATTTGCAGACCCTAACTTCCGATTGTTCTGGTGCTTAAATTTTTGCACAATTTTAACAACATCTCGATAAACAACACCCAGTCATGAGATGTCCAGAAAATCCATTTCAATTTGGATGTATCTGTGTAGAGCTCCATGATATTTCATAACCAAATGTTGCTCGGATTCTTTGATACCCATCTTGGTGTGGAAGGTATGGAAGCTATTGGTGAACTCCAACACTGATTGGCCCCTCTCTTGATGCAGTGTGGTCCATCTCATGTATTGGTCGTCATAGTTACCAACAGGGTAATATTGTTCCTTGACCGCATCCACAAAAACATACCAAGTGGGCTCGACCCCATATATTCAAAACTCCTCTATGAAACTTTTCTCCCAGTAATTTTCCCACCAATGTTTGACATGGGGGGAGCCTTAAGGAGTGTGAAGGTGATCTTTTCCCTGTCAGAAAATTGTGAATAAAGAAGTAACCTTCTAGCAGATTTAACCATTTTTCTAGGGCATCCACATCTATTTGACCTTCAAATACGAGAATATAAAAATCGACTTGTACCTTGAAAGGAGAGGTGCTTCCAAAGTGGCCACTTGATGAAGACGCCCTAGTTGTTATCGGCATGCGTTGAAGGATGTGGGAAAAAATCTCCATCATTTTGTCCCTTTGTCGCGTGAGATCATGCTCAAGCAATAGATTAATAGAATTGTATGCTTTGTTGTTTTTCTTTTCTTTCACCATGGAGGGTTTCTTGGTTGTCCAAGAGAGATTTTACTCAAGAGAAACAAGCTCGATACCCAAATTTCTATACTCGAACCTCGTCAGGGACATGCATTGAAAAAAAATGATCAAGAGAAGCCTACTCGGATACCACTGATCTAGATTATTTTCAACATGAAATGAGAGTGAAGATATAATAAATAAACGTACACATATATCTCAAATATTCAATAATATAATAGAAATATATCAGATATGCAACCATAAACACAAAGATACAGTAATACACAATTTTTATTAATGAACAAAATGTACAAAACTGTAGAAATACAGAGTGAAAGAATTGCTAGAATGGTGGAAACTTATCTATGAGAAGAGATGTGACGACTACTCATATTCACAAGAAGATGATTAAAATGAGGCTCTAAAGGCCCTTTTAACATAAAAAAATTCCAAAAGCCTAACCCCGGAAGATGAAAAGTCAACAGTTTTGTGGACCCCGTTTTGGGTAGTTTGGTGTATTAACTTCCCGGGGGCGTAACTTTGGTATATAATCTCCATTTGGGGCGCACGATAGCTCGTTGGAAAGGTATAATCGAGGAGATTGGGGGCTCAATCCAAACCTTAAGGATTTCATTGAGGTGATTGATCCTGAAAAATTCCTTCAAAATGGCCCCAAAAGTTTAGGAACCGAAAAACTGCTAAAAATAGTAAATTGCCAGAAGACTGTTTTGAGCCAATTGGAATAGGTGGTTGGCCACCGATATCCACCTGGATCAATGCACTCCATCACATGTTCCCCAATTTTTTCATGAGTGCATCCACAATCAAATTTCAGCTACAACTCTCAACATTCTCATGCCAAAATATCTACCTTCATCAACATATCAGTTTCTCATCCCAGAGAAACATAATTGACAACAAGGAGTTAAGGGGTTCTCCCATTAGGAGAATTTTAGAATAGATAAATTAATTTCAAGGCCCCATTTCCTTCACACATTGTAGCTTAATCAAGCTCATTCATTCAAGCACTTTCAATATTGTATCTTCTAGTTACTAGGTGTACTTATTTGCACAATTGTCCTTTTTAAGCATACAACTCTGTCTTATTATTCAGAGTTTCATAGTGAGAGAAGTATTAATCAATTTATCCTTCTTTGCTTTTCCAATTTACCCCTCCTAGGATTTTCTTGTTCTATCTCTTGAGAAGTCTCAGTCATGTTCACCTTGACCTTCTTGGATAATTCAACATGCTACATCAACAAGTTTCTTGATCACAATGAATTATGAACTTGTGTATTCCACACATTTCCCAACCAGAGCTCAGATTTATCCTCATTTTTCTCCATGTCTTGGTACTCAGTCATGATATTTTAAAATGTAATCCAAGATTCTTATATAAATAGGTTTTGAAGCCTGTTGTCCAATTCTCAGCAGTCATTAAGGTTATAGCTATGTTCTCCTGGCAGAGTTATTTACACAGTTCCTCCATAGGAACCACTTCAACATGCAACGATATTGTTGCATATCCAAATGGTATGACATGATCTCAATTCTTGAGTTATCCTCATATTTTTCATCTCATATTCTTACCTAATATTCCATGAGGAATTATCAAAATGCATCTTTATTATGCATTTAGATTGTGCACTCACACATGCACATGTATTCCATCAATTTGCATTCAATGTACTTTAATCACATGCCTTAGCATGCAGTGTAGGTGTCCACCTCACAAACACTTTAATATTTCATTTCCTTATCTATTGGAAATAAATGGGTTCATGATTGTTCACAACCATTCATATGCAGTCTTTAAAAGCATAATCTTGTTTCCTTTTATAATGGAAACAAAGCATCCCTGTTCATTTACCTTTTCATCAATGTATACTAGCTTTTCTTGAGGAAAAAGGGAACACATCTCCCTCAAGCTATTATTTCAGCAAGATAAATCAGACCCTTCTATTGTAGGTCCAGTCATGCATCCATGGCATTATTTAGATCTGGCAAGTACAAATCTTGCCTCATATTTCACTTATTCCGACATTCATATCATACCTTTAAGTATGTATATGTACATTTACATATATGTAGGTGCATCACTTGCACCTTTTTACCTCATCCATTCATATTTATTGGGTCTTAATATCATTCTTCTTTAAATAGAATTTACATCCATCCTCATGGCTAGTCTCACAAACCTATTCATTTCCTCCTTCATACTAGGCAACCTTATAATGCATTCCATTCATGTACTCAAGCATCCATTTACATCTATGGATGTTCAACGTGCAATCTCACTATTTCTCCTTTTTCCATGTCACTCTTACACATGGGAATTTCAAACTTCCATATCCTTCCTCCCAGATATCTTACAGTCATTCACATGATATTCACATGGAAATTCTCGCAGATATATTCATAACTATGTTTCCCTTTCCATATGACAACAACCAACAAGATATGACTCTTGACTAAATTTCCATAAAAGTATGCAACGACCCATAAATACAATCTGGGAAATTTCAATAGTGCCCCAGGAAACATGACAACTTATCAAGCTTCTCTTCATGCCTCAAACCATTCTTGGTTAACATGCCCCTTTTTATCAAGGGAATCATTTTTCTAGATTCCCTCTCACTACAACTTGAGCATACCAAGCCATATTCATATGGATACCATCCGCCTATGAATGTTAGTCTGACCCATTGGTCATCTAGAAATGTCCCAACACTTCCTTTACTATATATAGAATCAACAGTTTCATTAACCATTCTACCTTATTCTCATTAGGTAATATGCAATCAATATCATCAACATTTTACTTATGTTGCTATACTCAGATCATCATTAACCATATGATCCATGACATTACCATATTTTACGTCCAATAAAAAACTATAATAATCCTATATGCATGTTATATGCATGCTCAATCTTTTCCATATGCATTCTGACATATCCTCATGCCCCAAGTATTTCACCCATGCTTACAGTGAAAATGTATTCCAACTATCTTCCATTTGTATTCACATGCACATACATGTCCTTAGATTAATAGGTATACACATTCTCTTATTATAGTCATGAGCATCATAAACGTGCTCATGTGTTCATATCTATTTACCTCTCCTGGGAGGTCTAGAAACAATCCACAAGACTCATTTTTAATTGATTAACTTGGTTACTCTCCAACAACCATCTTCTTCTTTCACTATAGGTCAAATAAAACTGACCTTACACATTTTCCATCAGTCCTTTGATCGTGAGGTTTCATACACATATACAAGGTTTAATATTTTATTAAAGTAGTAATTATTACTGCTACAAATTCTATCAATCCATACCAATTTCTTTAAGCACAAGGAATTTTCCGTAAAGGTCTTAACCCTTATATAATCAACCATCTTAATTACAATATACTTTACCCACCCTAATATATAGACATTATTATACTTAACAAAACAACCCATCTCATATCCCTTGTTTGGAATCAGACAACTTCATAGCAGAATTTATGCCACCTTTTCCATTTTCATTCAGGTTTTACCAATAATTCCTATCAGCATACTCCTACTCGTGTAAGAATAGTCATCAATTTGACAAAGGGAAAATACAATTTCCCTTGTTGTAATTCATCCAGGGTTTCCAAGGTGCAATTTAAATCTACTGTCCTCCATCCTCAAGAGACTTGTGGAGATAAAGAATAATCCTTTAAAGGTGGAAACACCTTTCAACATGCTCCTCTAAATTTTGATATAAAATTCCTATGACTAATCTCTGGCCCAGTCAAGCCTAGTGTTGTAGCCGGCTCTGATACCTCTTTGTAACATAACTAAACCCTAAGTACCTTTTTAAGGGATGGGGTATTACATTTTCACTTCTTCTATCAACTTTAAATCTTCTATATCACAGATCCATCCTCTTTTGCTCGTCAAGAGATTTCCAACGATGATAAATTTACTCAGGGTTGAGCTCTGGAATGAAAGGTATGACCTTCCAAAGTTATTGGGTTTACATAGTCAACACCTCTCTTACTACCACGTGGCATCCACGTAAAATTTCATTGATTGTGCCAATTGACACGATGACACTCTAGTCCTGATGTGGCACTAGCCTAGCCTGCCATGGTGGAACTTCGGTCCACATAGGCCTACAACCATTGTCACTTGGACCTTCTTCCGATGCATTCTTGTGGGTGGTGAACTCACGGACTCGCAGAGTCATAATTTTGTAGCTTCCTTTCATCGGTCTGCCCGAGAAGTCTCATTACTTATCCATTTTTCATTTTTGCAGACTCATGGATGCATAATTCTATGAGCATCCTTTCATAGGTTCGTCCGATAAGTCTCAACACTTAGCCAATTTTCATCTTCACAGACTCGTGGATGCATAAATCTATAAGCATCCTTTCATAGGTTCTCTTGAGAAGTATCGACACTTAACTATTTTTTCCACCTATGTGGACTTGTAGACTCACAAACATACAATTCTATACCTCCTCTTCATAAGTCCGTCTGAAAGCCTCGACACTTAGTCATTTTTCCATCTACATGGGCTCACAGACTATCGGACTCACGGATGCATAATTATTCCTTTCATAAGCCCGCCCGAAAAGTCTCAACACTTAGATTATTTTTCCATCTACACGGACTCACAAATGCATAATTCTTCCCTTCATAAGTCCATCCAAAGAGTCTTAACACTTAGCCACTTTTCCATCTATGTGGACTCGTGGACTTGTAGACGTGCAATTTTGTACCTCTCCTCCATAATTCCATTCGAGAAGTATCAAAACTTAGATTATTTTGTGATTTTGTCGGGTTCACGGACTCGTGCACCCATTCATCTCACCCTCCCAACCCTTAAGCTCGACATGGACCCACTCCCTATTACCTCGACCAATTACATGCCTCCATATGGATTCCTTGTATACGTAGGCTCGTGACATCAACATAACATTAGCATGATGTCATCCCTCCTCTTGTCAATGTCTAATGGCTTCTACATTGATCAACGACTGAGATCACCTCCCAGATGTACTCTAATCAACGGTCAAGATCTTTCAAACTTTTGGTTCAACGTCCAAGACTAGAACGGAGGTCTAAGACATAGTTCACCCAAGGGCCTATGCTATGGCCCACCGGTCAAATACCTGCTACCATTCACAGGCTAACACCTATCAACTTCTGGACATGTTGGAATTCCAGGTCATCATGGTACATCATGTTGATGTTACCTCTCCCCCAAATCTCACTTAAACGAGACCACAATGATCTATGATAGAGGTTAATTCTAAATTAATCCCATATTAACTCAAGTACATTCTCTACAGACATGATAACCTGCTCTGATAAAGGGTTCATATCTATTTTCCCCGTTGATCCCACGACTGTGATTCCTTCGAGCTCAAACCATGGTTTTTCATCCGATTCAGGACTTAGACAATTCCAGGATTTTTCATGGTGCTCTTTCCCTTACATTCATCTATTAACTTATGACCCTAGTTTCCATTCACGGATTTCCCATCACAACGATATATACAACCTGAGTGGGCCTAATGGTTAAGAACATGTGTTTCCTCTTAAGAGGACACAATTTCAAATCCAGAGGGGGGTAGGGTATGTATACCTCCGTAGACTTTACCAGTCAAATCGTTGGGTGGAGGGGGGTCCCTTGTCCCACAAACAAGTGGGTATCATACACCAATTTGGTGCAGCTTGGTATATATATATATATATATATATATATATATATATTACTCGTGGGTCAATCCTGGGGACCTGTGGTGATCTTTCCTACTGTCCTATAGCTGACCAATCCCCTCCTCATTAACCGACTTGTCTTGTTATCTGAGCTAAGGGAAAATAATCTGAATGTTTCCAATTAATATTTCTGAAAGGTGGATTAGGGTCCTTTAAATTAATAGAACCTCCCCTCACTCCTCTAGTGATATAATGGCCAGTACTGTAAGGCTTCACCCATTAATAAACTGTCAACGTTTACAATTAAACAATAATACATTTACAATATTTGCAAGCCATTGCATGGCAATCATAAATTATGATTAATTACATGCTGGGGGAAACAAGGGTGTTAGACATACCCTATCCCCTCTGGATTTGAACCTGTGACCTCCGAGGAGGAAACACATATTCTTAACCATTAGGCCCACTCAATTTTATGCATGGTGCTTGTTGTTTCTTATGAAAGGATGAGTTAAAAAGCAATGTCATTGCTATTTACAAGTTTATAATAGCAAGAGAGTAAGGAGAAAATAGTGATTAGTTTGTTGGGATGTGTATGTTCAATAAGAAAATTGTTTTTACATTCAAGAACAATTATGTATTTTCTTTAATGCTTAATTTCATGATTTGAAAAAAAACAAGTTTGAAGAGCTTCAAATCCCTTTGTGTCCTTTTACACTCATGGTTAGCTCACTGGTGAGAGAAGAGTTTTATGTGTAAATCTCATTTGTTTTAACATGCTTATTATCAGTGAAGAAGCAATGAGGATACAAAATTAGTTGTTGGAATGTTTTTAAGTTTACATAGAGAAAGTGATTAGGATATTATTACAGTGCTTTGTTGATTGAACTTATGATTTTGTGCTTAAATATTCTCAATCATGTGTTTTCTGGGTGTTACTACGCTTTTCTCAAATGAGCCATAAACTTGAATGAGATCTTGTTCCTTCCAATGAAACACTTATATTTTATGTGCTTTGAGTTTTGACTCCAAGTACTAAATTGTTATTGCAAATGTTTGAGAAGAAACAATGCTATGCTTATCTTTGATATGGATGTTATGAGTGTCTTTCATACATTTGTGGGAAGCTTCTTTGAACAAACATTTAGGTTTTTTTGCCTCATGATAATCTTGTTTAAGCATGAATTGCCATATTGCATATTTTTATGATTAATCTATAGGTAAGAATAAAAAGGGTTTACTTACACCATCAATTCAATGCATCCCAATATTCAATAGCTTAGTTGTTTGCTTGCCTAGAATTCCTGGAATGGATACTTGATATCATTTGACAACTCAAGCATTGTTGACCAATTTCAACCCTCATTCTTGAATATATATTTCAACCCTCCACAACTAAAGTGACCAAATATGATTTGAAGATGATTATTTTTGAAACAACTAAGTGATTGAGCAATAAAAAGAATGCGAAAAAAATGACCTTTTGTCTTTTCTTTCTAATCTTTATTTTATGGCCGATGACCTCTTATTACCTGGTCTATTTTGTAGATGAGTTGGTGAGTCACGCTGCTTTGAACAATGGTGCAGTCGAGATTTTGGCAGAACATTGGTGAAGTCGAGGTTTTGGCAGACTCTCTTTCTTAATTGGTCCCACAGAAATGCTCTTGAACTACTACCTTTTGTTCCATGTCCGCTAGATCTACAATCTACATATCATACAAGGTGTGTTAAAGTGTATATCTTTATGAAGTTTTTAAGTAATCTCAACAAAAAAAACTTATACTTACCTAGGGGATGTGCTCCTTCTTAGTTTCACAATGAAGAGTACAGTGTCCCTTGACGCTGAAAATTACAGAAAAATTAAAGGAAAACAAAAAATAAACAGTCATACATACACATTATATCACATACCTCCTCCACTTTTAGAGTGCAATAATTATGATGTTCTCTTCAGCTGTTGTCTCTCTTTCACTGTGAAGTTCTTACGTTGATGTCTCTCTAGCACTAAAGTTTTGAAACCAATAAAATATATTTTTACCTTTTACTTTTCCATACTTCTTTAGATCCACAGTAATCCTCTCTATTTCTTCAGCTTTGGGCATATGCGTACAAAGACGGCTTCTGTAAATATATTTTAATATTGCAGAGTCAAAGCTTGGTGGCCTCCATCCAAGCTTTGACTCTGCAATATTGGCAAAAAAGTTTATTACATGGAAATCAATCAATTATTTAGACTCTAGAAAGGAGATTTAGTTACATGTGTCTGTCGAGAGAAGTCACCCATTTTCATCACTTATTTTGATGGCAATTTCAAAAGGAGTTAATGGGTTATTAGCAAATGCACTCCACTTAAAATACAAATGAGAGGTAGGGACTAAGTGCTTTGTAACTATTTCTCTTGTTTGATTAACCATTGGTGAGGTTGAGGCATCCCTCGTACAACACTTTCATGCCTAAATTTAACATGAAAAATTATTAAAGCCATGTGTAAACCATGTATTTATTAATGATCTTTGGAGGTAGTAACATGATGAGCACAATCCCCACATGCAAGAATACTTGCACCTTTGTTTTAGAAATTTGAGATTTTATAGTATTGGTGCAAAGCAATACAAGTGACTTGGTTGTATTTGCATAAGTTTATTGTTAACAACTCACATGATTTAAAGAATTTGAAGCATACCTCATATTATGGAAGTTTCTTTCATGTATGTAGAGATTATGGAAATAAATAAGTGAAATTTGTTGATAAGTTATTTTCCATTCTCATGTTCAATCCTTATTTCCAATTCATATAATTATTGCTTGCATCCTATTGTGGTTGGTGGTTTCAAGCTTTAATATGTACATCAATTAAATTGCAACTGGAGCAATTCAACCACTCTTTATTATTCATGTATATCTTATTTAAAGAATATCGCTCTTGTTTGAGAAATCTATAGAGGGAAGGCTTTGAAATTATTTATTTGATGTTATTTCCACTCGAGAAGATTGACCTCATGCTCAAGTTGTGATTGCATATTTTTATGAGGATTTGGACCATGGACCTTGAAAGTTGGCTTTTTGTTACCAAGTCTAGAGTCTCGTTGATGGATTTGTTGCCAGAGATTTGATTTTCTTGAAAGGTTCTTGCTTTTAGTTGAGAAAAATTTGATGGAAAGGTTATTCTTTTGCCTTCATGTATTTGTTTTAATTTTTCATTTCATGTTGCGAATTTTTGTGAGAAGTTGGAGGATGAGCACTTGAAGTTTACTCCTCTTTTAAATGAATTTCATTCCATAAAGTTGCAAAGCAAGAAATGGGGTAAACAACATATAGGAGGAATGGAATTTGAATATTGGATTATCATGTTTATATTCTTTCATTTGAAGTTGCAAAAAATAAACATGGAGTGGCACACATTCATTTAATTGGAATGGCTAATGCTTCATTCTTTTACCCTCACCATTGTTCCCATGTTAATGAAAGAAATTTATGAAAAATATATCAATAAGAGGATGGATGATATACTTTCCATTTATCATATGTATTGGGGAAAAATTCTCTCGAAGAAATCTCTATTCAAAGGGTTGATGACACTTCCATAAAGGTAGCTCCTCTTAATGCACAAATTTTATGTGTTTTCTTTAAATATTTATTGATTTGATGGCTTATTTTAAATAAGTCTTTAATGAAGATAAAAAATATCTCATGTGAAACACATTGTAAGATCCATGTTATTCATATTTTTCATAAAGAGTTAATTCACAAAGGCTCTTAATATTGATTTGCTCTCACTTATGAAATCTCTTAATAAATCTTGCTTCATCACTCTCCATTATGCATATGAATTGAAAGAGAATATTTTCACTATTGTTTGAAGGAAACAAGATCAAATGGAAGAGGCCCAAAGTGCATATTTAAGGAAAAGTGTAGGACCACATGTATGTAAGTTTTGAAAAATACATCAAAGGCGAAGTGGAGAATCAAAGAAGGGGGAAAAGACCAAGTTAGATCCGTCCAAGAAGGCTAACAAGAAGAAGGTATTCATGTATGCACAACTCTTAAAGAAAATAGAAAATAAAGTTCATTGAGTGCAAATCACCACATTGTAATGCATAAGGCAAACTATTTCTCAAAGCGATTGTTTGGCTTGGAGGCAAGTCTAGAGGGAACAATTGTTGGTTACATACATATGACTGAATAGATATTTGTAATTTGAATAATTATTGTAAATATATCCTCACCATCCTATTTGGGATGAGCAAAACACTTTGGAAAGTAGGATGGCTAAGAGAGTGGAGAGGTGGAAGGCCAAGATTCACTTGGAAGACCAAAATTTACTTTGGAGGTCAAGAGTAACCAAATGTAGTATAAACATAACTATTGCACTCATTTATATGGTTATTTTTCTTTGCAATGTTAACTGTCTTCTTTTTTTCTTTCCAAGAAAAAAAACCATATATTTGATATTTCATAAGAGAAATCAAAATACACTTCTAATATCCTTTCGACTCAATTCAAATACTATGACTATCCACCACCTACAACATCAGAACTACTTGACCTTACATCAAAGCATTACATTCATCTTTTCAGCCATAAAAAATCTGACTACATTTCAAGACTTTCATCAAATCTAATGAACAACCTTAAAACTAAAAACTAGCCTTCCACGACTCTCTAGATATATGTACCAACACCACAATCAACTAAGAAAAAACTCAAACGAGATTTGGAACGTCCATTGCCAAGGGGATTATATCCCTATATTATTGCACATTCAATACCCCTTCCTCCAACCTAAGAGCTCCCTTGGATGTTAAGAACCAAAT
>ML790223.1:352674-368206 GCA_009831015.1 Picea engelmannii
TTCTTGGTATGGCCTCTATGATGTGGCTCAGTTTGGTTGATTTAGTTGATGGAGTGAGCAACACTCTTGTGATTTAGTAGTGACATGATTGCTATGGTACACTAGTTGTTTATACATGATTGAGATAGCATTCATATTGATTTGTTGTGGAGCATGAGCAAGCTATTGGAGAGCTTGGATGTATTGTGACTGGTTGTGGGTTAGTTTGGACAGTGGAAGACATAAGAGAAAGTGATTGTAGGTTGCAGAGGATCTGAGCATGTGAAGCAAAGAAAAACCCTAAGTTCTCAAGAGCATATGCTTGTTACATTATACACTGGCCACGTTCACACGCGGGCTGTAGTGAGCCATAGCACGTGCACACGCGGGCTGCACTACTGACAGGTCGCGTACCTATTGACAGATTGATATATGTTGAGGATTGTTGCCTCATCTTAGTTGGTGCTGAGAATGTAAGCTGATTCTTGCATATAGAGCTGGTTCTCTTGTAGAGTTGTACTCTATTCAGTTGTTGCTGATAAACCCCAAGGATTGTAGTCCGTAATAAAAAGAAAATTGTACATACATCTTGTGTTCTTTGTGTCCATTGTGATGATGAATTGTTGATGATATATTGCTGATATATGTTGCTGATATGTGCCTACATCTAACTGGTTATAAATGACAACAATGGGTAATGAATAAATATTGAATGCTAATTGATGACTTTTTGTGCAAGAGGGAAGTTTTGGAAAAATAGCCCCACACTCATGCACCCCCCCCTCCAAGTGTGGTAGGTGTGTCCAACAACTTGTTGGAGTTGTTGGTTGAAGGTTTTACACACTTCAATTGTGTTGGGTTGTTATATTCTTTGCAGTGAAAGTCAAGTCAAAGGTCAAAGTGATCAATCAAGGAAGTCATAATTCAAAGTAATCGACGAGAAAATTGAAAGGTCAACTAACAAGAGGTCATCAGGAGGTTGAGTGGAAACTGACTAAAGACCAACTGGAGGTCGAATAGTATCCGACCGATAGTTGACTATAACAAAATACTGAGATTCACAGAATTTGCAGCCAATGATCTATGTGGATTTGAAACCATTTTTGGGCACCATGATTTTGGGTTTTTCATGCTGTAAATCCTACAAATAAGACATGTTGTAATTGTTTTATGTTAATTTGTAATGCAAGAGAGTATGATGGTGATTGTGTCTTAGGTGTAGACCAAGGTTAGTCATGTAACTCCTTATATATCTATGAATAAGACAACACAATAGAAAGAAGAAGCTCAAGAAATGTTGGTCTTCCCGAGTTGGGTTTCCAATGTAAAATCATTGTGTACTATGTGATTGTTTTGTCATATATTTTCTCATATGAATCTATCTTCTTCTTTCCTCGAAGGTTTAGTGTGGAAGTCTATTTACTAACATGTGGTATCAGATCTTAAGTTTGTATATCTTGGATCTGAGCTAAACCCTAGGTCTAGTGAGAGTTGTAAATCAACGATCTTTAAAGTTTTGCTTGAAAGAATGGAAAATAGTTCGAGGATAGAGATAAAAAAATTCAATGGCCATAATTTTGAGCTTTGGAAGCTTAAAAATGAAGATCTCCTTGTAGATAGATAAAAATGGACATTGATTTGTCTAGGTAACATTATGACAGGTATGTCAAGTGAATAATGGGAGAAACATGAGAGAAAGGCGAGGAGTACGATTCAATTGTTTTTTGTATATTTGATGTTGTTGAATGTCTCAAGTGAAGACTCAACCAAGAAACCGTGGGAAAAGTTGGGAATGTTGTACCAATCGAAATCCCTAGTGATGTTCCTTTGGAAGAGACTGTATCTTCTAAGGATGAGTGACGGGAGATCAGTAATTGAGCATTTGAATGCATTCAATACTGTAATAAGTCAGTTATCATTTATGGATATTAAAATCATTGAGGAGAAGAAATGTATTAGCCTATTATGTTCTTTTCCAAACTCCTGGGATAGCTTATTCATGGCTATAAAGAGTAATTCAACCACATCGATGTTAGAATATGTGGTTGCATCTCTATTATAAAAAAAAATGAGACGAAAGAACATGGAATGATCCAGATTATTTTCAGCACAAAATGAGGGTGGAGATATAATAAATAAATGTACAGAGATATATCAGATATTCAATAAGATAAAATAAATGTATCAGATATGAAACCATAAACACATATATACAATAATACACAATTTTCTATTAATGAGCAAAAATGTAGAAAGACTGTAAAAATACAGAGTGAAAGACTCGCTAGAATGGTGGCAACTTATCTCTGAGAAGAGACGTGTCTACTACTCACATTTGCAATAAGATGATTTTACAATGAGGATCCAAAGGCCTTTTTATCATAAAGAAAATCTAAAATCCTAACCCTGGAAGATGAAAAGCCAACGGTTTTGTGGACCCTGTTTTGGGTAGTTTGGTGTATCAACTTCTCGGGGGCGTAACTTTGGCATACGATCTCCGTTTGGGGTGCACAATAGCTCGTTCGAAAGGTATCATTGTGGAGAATAATTTAGGGGGATCAATCAGAGCCTTATACTATCATTGAAAGGATTGATCCCAAAACCTTCATTTAGGCCCTCAAAATGACCACGAAAGTTAAAACTGCTAAAAATAGTAAATTACCAAAATTGCCAGAAAACTGTTTTGAGCCAGTTGGAAAAGGTTGGTAGCCACCAATATCCACCTGGATCAAGACTCCCTCCTTAGGAATCAATGGTATCCATTGCATTGAGTGCCCGTGGGAGAAGGAAAAATGCTTGTTGAATCTGCATCTTGATGAGTTGCTTGCCTTGTTTGAGAAGTTGTGTTGCTTATCTTATTGAAGGTTGTCACAAACCCGTGGTTGGAAGGGTTGGAAATTTTTAAACAGTCTGGATACATGATATGCCTATGTGCAGAAGGAATCTTTACACTTTGTTGCAATCTTTTTGACATGCTTCTGTTGGATAGAAGGTTCTTGGGCCAAGACTGTAGTGGTTGTAGTATCCTTTTGTTCACCTTTTGAACAAATTTTGAAGAAGCTGAATTTTGTAGTATGAGATACTACCTTGTGGCATTGTTTAGGTGCAAGAATAGTTGGAACTACCTCTGGTATCCTATAGAGATGACCCCCTAGAGTAACAATGACACTACGAGGTCGAGACTCATAGATAACATGATGCTTCCACATATATGGTTGGCCCAAGAGAACATCACAAACATTCAACGGGGAAACATCACATAATACCTCATCCTTGAAGGGTTGGATTTCATATGACAATCTCCATTGATGGTTGACACGAAGATCGCGTCCCCGGCGAAGCCACCCAATGTTGTATGGTTGTGGGTGTGGTGTTCTTGACAATCCCAACTGTTTGATGACCTCTATTGAGATGAGGTTCTTCTGGCTTCCGCTATCAACAATAAAATGCAGTGGGGTGCCCTTCACCCACATATGTGAATGAAAAAGGTGTCCCCCCTCTTCAGGATCTGTTGGTTCTTCTGGTTGACTTGTTGCGGTCGTGACAATAGAAGTGGGGTCTGCGTCGATGATATGTCTTTTGTCAGTATTTTCTGAATCAGATTCTGAATCAATGTTTGGCTCTTTGTCTTTGATTTCGACCACAAATGATTGTTTTGAGAAACATTCATCGGTGTTGTGCCAGGGGCTTTTGTGGAAATCACACCATTTTTCGGTGTCCTTCTTTGTCTTCCCATGACCCTTCTTTTCCTGTGGATTGGACTGGTTTTTGGGAGACTGTTTGTTTGGGTCATCTTTGTCATACTTTGGTTGTTGTGGATTTTCAAACCCGAACTCCTATTTGTTCTAGGGCTTAAATTTCTACTCAATTTTAAGAATATATCTATACACAACACAGAGTGATGCGATGTCCAAAAAATCCATTTTAGTTTGGATGTATTTGTGTAGAGCCCCATGGTATTTCAGAACCAATTTTCGTTCAGAGTCTTTGATACCCATCTTGGTGCACAAGGTATGGAAGGTATTAGTGAACTCCAGAAGTGCTTGGCCCTTCTCTTGTCACAATGTGGTCCATCTCATATATTGGTCCTCATAGTTTCCAACAGGGTAATATTGTCTGTTTACCGTGTCCACAAAAAAATCCCAAGTGGGTTCGACCCCATATATTCCAAAATATTCTGTGGAAATTTTCTCCCAGTAAGTTTCCCACCAATGTTTGACATGGGGCAGATATTTAAGGAGTGCGAAGGTGATCTTTTCCCTGTAGGAAAAATGGTGAACAAATAAATAACCTTCTAGCTGATTTAACCATTTGTCTAGGGAATCTGCATCTATGTGACCTTCAAATACGAGAATATCAAAATTAATGTGTAACTTGAAAGGAGAGGTTCTTCCAAAGTGGTTGTTTGATGAATATGTGCATGTTTCTATCAACAAGCATTGAAGGATGTGGGAAAATTTCTCCATCATTTCGTCCCTCTATCACGTGAGAGCTTGCTCAAGCAACAAATTGATAGAATCGTCTCATCTGTCGTTTTTGTTTTCTTCTGCCATGAAGAATTTCTTGGGAGTGTGAGAGTGATTTTCTTCAATATAGACAAGTTCGAGACCTAACTTGCTATACTCGGACCTCGTCGGGGACATGCACTAAAGAAAACAAGCAAGAGCAACTTTCTCTGATACCATTGATCCAGATTATTTTCGGCACAAAATGAAGGTGGAGATATAATAAAGAAATGTATAGAGATATCTCGGATATCCAATAATATAAAATAAATGTATCATAGATGGAACCATAAACACAGAGATATAGTAATACACAATTTTCTATTAATGAGCAAAAATGTACAAAGACTGTAAAAATACAAAGTGAAAGACTCGCTAGAATGGTGGCAGCTTATCTCTGAGAAGAGACGTGTACGCTACTCGCATTCACGAGAAGATGATTTTACAATGAGGCTCCAAAGGCCTTTTTATCATATATAAAATCCAAAACCCTAACCTTGGAAGATGAAAAGCCAACATTTTTGTGGACCTCGTTTTGGGTAGTTTGGTATATCAACTTCTTGGGGGCGTAACTTTGGCATATGATCTTCATTTGGGGTGCACGATAGCTCATTGGAAAGGTATCGTCGAGGAGAATCATTTAGAGGGATAAATCAGAGCCTTTGAATATCGTTTAGAATCTATATCCCAAAAAACCTTCATTTAGGCCTTCAAAATGGCCACGGTAGTTAAAAACTGCTAAAAATAGTAAATTACCAAAATCGCCAGAAAATTATTTTGAGCCAGTTGGAAAAGGTGGGTGGCCACTGATTTCCATCTGTATCAATCCTCCCCCATTAGGAAGAAATGGTATCTATTTCATTGTGTGCCCGGGGGAAGAGGACAAGCATTTGCTGAATCTGCATTTTAATGAGTTGCTTGCCTTGTTGGAGAAGTTGCATTGCTTAGCTTGTTAAAGGTTGTCACGAACCTGTGGCTAGAAGGGTTGGACCTTTTTAAACAGTCTGGCTACATGAGATGATTGTGTGCAGAAGGAATATTTACATTTTGTTGCAATCTTGTCGACCTTCTTTTGTTGGATAGAAGGTTCTTGGGCCAAGACTGTAGTGGTTGTAGTATCCTTATGTTCACCTTTTGAACAAATTGTGAAGAAGCTGAATTTTGTAGTAAGAGATACTACCTTGCAGCATTTTTTAGGTGGGACAATGGTTGGAACTACCTCTGGTATCCTATAGAGATGACCCCCTAGAGTAACAATGACACTATGAGGTCGAGACTCATAGATAGCATGGCGCTTACACATATATGGCTGGCCCAAGAGAACATCACAAACATCCAATGGGGAAACATCACATGATACCTCATCCTTGAAGCGATGCATATCATATGACAATTGACACTGTTGGTTGACATGAAGATCTTGCCCCTGGCGAAGCCACCCAATGTTGTATGGTTGCGGGTGTGGTGTTGTCGGCAATCCTAACTGTTTGATGACCTTTGTTGAGATGAAGTTCTTCTGGCTTCCGCTATCAACAATAAAATGCAGCGGGGTGCCCTTCACCCACATCTGTGAATGAAAAAGGCACTCCCCCTCTTCAATATATGTTAGTTCTTCTAGTTGAATTGTTGTAGTCGCGACAATAGAAGTGGGGTTTGCGTCGATGATGTGTCTTCTATTAGTATTTTATGAATCATATTACGAATCAGTGTTGTCATTGATTTCGACCACCAATGACTATTTTGAGCGACATTCATCAGTGTTGTGCCAGGGGATTTTATGGAAATCATACCATTTTTCGGTGTCCTTCTTTGTCTTCCCGTGACCCTTCTTTTCCTATGGCTTGGACTGGTTTTCGGGAGACTATTTGTTAGGGTCATCTTTGTCATACTTTGGTTGTTGCGGATTTGCATACTCAAACTCCCGTTTGTTCTGGTGCTTAAATTTCTGCTCGATTTTAACAACATATCTATAAGAAGCACCGAGTGATGAGATGTCCAGAAAATCCATTTCAATTCGGATGTATCTGTGTAGAGACCCACGGTATTTCAGAACTAAATGTCGTTCAGAGTCTTTGATACCCAACTTGGTGTGCAAGGTATGGAAGGTATTGGTGAACTCCAGAACTTCTTGGCCCCTCTCTTGCCGCAGTGTGGTCCATCCCATATGTTGGTTCTCATAGTTGTGATGGGTGCTCTATATGCACTAAAAAACACTTAAAAACCCTCAATTAAATTTTCAACCGGAGGTAAGTAAACTTAGAGTTGTAGAACTATATGTGCCAAGGCAGAAAGGCTAGAGGTAGTATAGTCTAACTAAGGAAATGGGATATTGAAGGGCTAATCTATTTAATAAAAGACTACTAATGATCAAAACCTACAAAGAAACTTAAACTATTTACCCTAAGTAACCTTTGAACAAAGGATCGATGGATAGTTCTAAGAAGGCAAATGAAAACCCTACTTAAAGCAAATTAACTTAATCATGACAATAAGCAAAAGAAAACTATCTACCTAATAAGCAATAACAACAACAAACTACTTTAATTAACCTACTCAAATTCAATAAGCAACTATCCTATGAAAGAAAGTAAATAGACAAGTAAATACCCTATCAAAGAAAAATAAACAAGCAGACAACTACCCTATTAAAGGAAGTAAACAAGCAAGCAAACAACTAGCTAACCTATGATAACTTCTACAACAAGTAAACTAATCAAGATTACTCAATAAGCAACTAATCAAACTAATAAGCAAGTGAACTCTATTCTTAAATTAAACTTCTTAATTACTTCTAATTTACGAAAGGAAATTATAATCTACTAAATTGAAAGCATCATGACAATAAAAGTAAATAACAACTAATCTATGATAAGAAAATTATTCTTCAATCTACCAAAGCAAGAAGACTATCTAACCTACAAAAGAAAGGAAACTATCTTCTAATCTATGAAAGCAAGGAAACTATCTTCTAATCTATGAAAGCAAGAAAACTCAAAGATAGTGTTGATGGTTATGTCTCCGATATCTTATGATATCACGATGACACTTAACAATTAATGATAACTCAAGAGGGATAAACTCAATATTGACTTCGATAGAAAAGTGAAAAGTATGAATTAGGAAATCCAATGAGAACTTAGCCATGATAGAAGCAACACCAACTATCCTTCATATACATGTGATTATTCAATCATGCATTAATCATCAACAATATAAAAACACTATTCTATGAAATTCAAATGCATTATATACTAATATAAGAAAATTTACACTACTTAGATTCAAAACTAAACTTGATAATCAACTTTGAATGAAAATTGCAACCTAAATCTAGAAAAGGAAATTGTATGAAATAAATTACACTAATTCTATTTTAACAAATTAAATTGCAAATGAGGAAATACTCTTAAAACAACATATGAAAAGAAATTAAATAAACAAACTACATAACAACTAGATAAGCAAATTTAAATAGCAATTAGATGAGCAAACTGAAAATTCAAAACTATAACTAACACTATCCATCCACCGAAGCTTGCCAAAAAAACCATAAACTAGAAACTCTGTTTTTAAACTCTATTCCAACATATGAAAAATATAGCTATCATCTAATTATACGCAGGGTTAGTAGCTAAGAACTTGCAAGTTCATTTCCTATTAACTAAAAGATCATTGCATATTAACACTAGCCTCCATAATAACCTGCAAAACTAAACTAAGACAATTAAATCATAAACATCAATTTATATAGAAAATAAAGAGAATAAAACTCATGTATAGGAAATAGACAAAATGATGATTACACTACTCAAATCTACAAGCATATTAACTAAATATTCACCCAGACTGCTGGTGGGCTCCCCAACAAGTCATGGCTACTCTTCAAAGGTGAACCACGAGCTTCAACAACACAAATTCACCATTAAAACCCAAAACACAGTCTTTACAGAGTTTTTAGGAAAATGTATGAAAAATAACAAAACAGAGATGAACTGTCTATTTTCTCCCTTAACTATTTGTCTGACCATTGAGGTGGTATTTATAAATTTACAGGTTGAGAGGTCGACCACTGGGAGGGTCGACCTCCTCTAAAAACAACAAATTACATTAAATGCATTTTAACCGCTGATGGATTCTAGAAACTAACTGAGCCAATAAACACCCAATATAACAACCCAAATCGAGTTGTCAAAATCTCAGTAGCTAGAGGCCATGAGCACAAGAAAAACCCATGTCTTTGATTCACCCATCGTTGGCCGCCAATATGCTAACCGCCAAATCACCCATGGTTTTTGTGCAGGACGGAGTGTCGGGATGGAGTATCTGATTGAGTGTCGGATGGAGTATTGGATGGAGTGTTGGATGCAAAAACAAGCTGTGATTTTGCCTTGTGACACACAAAACACGAATTAGTTTTATGGGATCATAAAAACATGTTGATTTGTACTCAAAATCATCACAAAACATGAATTATGCATACTTGGTGTGAATCATAGCGATTTGACACAAAAGATCTTCAAAACAGAAAAACACATATACATATTCATCCAACAAGGATCTAATCAACGTCATGAAATAAATCATATCGTGGGCCCAACAATACCCCCACACCTAAGATTTTGCAGGTCCCACTGCAAACAAAAAGAAATTGCTCTTCATGACTAAACTTGCGAAGGATGGGGTGGATTAGCTTTAGAAGCTTCTCCCTCTTGCCCGGGGGATTTTGTCTTGGGACTTTTGTGATGTTTCAATTGCATCCAGAGACTATTATTGGTGGCAGTCATATCATCAACCAAACACTGTGGAGAATTCATCTTGGCTTGTAGGACAATGCTATCATGGCGTAAATGACGACTCAATGTTTCATGCTATCTATGTTTCAATTGAGGGTTTGGAGTTTTTGGAGGCTGTTAATGACATGTGAGGAATACGTGAGATGTATATTATACCCTTGATCCTTTAAACCATGCAAAACAACAATTTTATCTCTACAAAATTAGTTCCAAAAGTGACTTCCCAGAAGCGCAACAATTCTGGCCTGGCAAACTTGTGAAGAATAGGTATCAAAGTGACCCCTGTAACTAAAAGAAAATAACTCATGTGGAACAACTGAGAGAGGTTTGAGGTTTTTGTTTTTGAATATGTTCTTGATAAAAACCTCTCTTGGTTTTCAAAAATTCACTTCCAGTTGTTAGGAAAACACGAAAAGAAAACATGACTAAAACAAGAAAAACATAGTGTTTTATTTTCTGAAAAACTAGGACTCTAAGAGAATTGAATATATCCCCAACCATAACGTATATTAAAAAAATGAGACAGGTTATTGTTTTTGGGTATTTCATGAACACAAAACTCCTCTAGGTTTCAAAAATAATTTCCCATTTGTTCATAATCCAAACTTGAAGTTGGTTAATCACAAATTATAGAAATGTAGCGTGCTCTTAGTAGAAACATAGTGTGGTCTTTGAGAGGGTTTTTGGAGGTCTTCCCAGAGGATTTTTCGGCTAAAAGTGGTATGGTTGGAAATTTTAGGATGTCTGCTACACAATGGAACCATCAATAACTTCAAATTCCTTCTCCAAACCTATGAAAAACTGACTTGAAGTCAAGTTGTCCAAATGTGCAGAAACCCTCCTATAGCGACTGTATTTGGGGAATTTATCTCAAATAATAACACTTGTGCATAAAATGAAGGATGTTTTTGTTTCTTGGTCTATGATTGACAAAAACCTCTTTCACTTTTGTCAAATTCATCTTCCTTAATTCGAAAACCAATTTTTAAGTAGAACTTTGACCAAGACAATCATTTGAAATTTTATGACAAGGAATGATGACATGACCATGATGAAAATTTATGACCTTGGATGAGTGGAGGGAGTAGTAAGGACACATAGACACACAAATGACCATTTTACAATGAGGATATGTCAAATTTTATTTGAGAATTTTATTTTGAAAATATAACAATTTGACTTAATAACCCTATCAATCACATGAAAGAGTAAATTTGATCATTGGTGACTGACAGAACTGACAGATACTAACAAAAGGCTTGGTTTGTACTGGTAGGCATGGTGAATAAGAGAATTTTTATTTCCTGTCATCGATCTGTAACAATTCAAACAATTGTTCATCTTTTCATAAGCTTGTAATACATATGGTAGTAAGTATTTAGCAGTTGTCATTGCTTTGTATTTGTCACAAAGAGTAGTTAAGTATAAGAAGTGTTCTATAGCATAAAAATAAAAATGCACATTAAGATTATAACACACACAATAATGTCAACAATATAGAATTTAACATACCAATACAAACAAATGCTGATATAATATCCCATAGCATTGTAAAAAGACAATATGCCAGAATTTTGACAGAAATCCCACTTCCTCTTCTCATGGGTTTTCTATACAAATGGGCAGTGCTTAGCATTTTTTAGCTCAGGAAACTCCCCCCAGACCGAATATATGGAATGTCCTCATGCCATGAATTAGAAATAGGCTTCTTGGTTTTCTTTCCCAATGAGGCTACAGGGGTATCAACAAGTTTCTTGGACTTTTGGTCCGGTAAAGGAATAGCTTGAGCATGAGGGTTTGGGTGGAGTAACAGTCCTTAGATCAAGTGTCTTCTTGCTAGTCTTGATTATAAGATGATGGTTTTCAAATTGGTAAATGAAATCATCCCAATTTTTCTCCAACTCGGCTAAGACAAGTAGTTTGATAAGGCCATGGTGAAATAATTTGTTATGGGGATTAGTTACATTCTTCCTTGGGAAGACATATTCTCGAGACTCTTTAAGAAGTAAAAGGGAAAATTCAATGGCTTATTAAACTGAAAGTGAGCTAATAATCGAAATTCATAGGCTTTAAAGACAAAATATCTACCTTCACATATGATCAATCTGGTGATGACTATGAGAGGGTTGATTAGCTCCTCTTTTATCCACTCTTTGGAGTATCCCTTAGCTCCATAGATGTTCTGAAATTTGGGTTTGAAAACCCTGTTATAGCTCGCTCTTGGAAACTGGTGGTGTTTAAACCAGTGGTCTCCAACTCTTGGGAGCTTTGTGGCTAAGGCAATTGATTCCTTAGAGACCACGAACATAGTGAATAGGAACAGAGGCAAGATAAGAGTGTTCCATTTTTATTTGTTTTTCCATCGTGCTCACACAATCCATTCATCTATATTGCATTTTATAAGGCATGTAATCATAACTCTGTAATGAATAGTATGTAACGACAATAAACTAGTTAAGTGGTGTGTTAAGGAAATGTACAACAATTTATAACACACGTGGAATTATCATTTCAAATAAATAAAATGACTGCCGATGTAATAACCTGTATCATGAAAACAATACACATAAATTTTAACAAATATTTACTTCTTCTAAACAATGTTATCATTTGTCAACTCATGAACCCCTCCCCCACACCTAAGTATTGTGACATCCCACAATAAAAAATATAGGAAACCAATCAGTTCTCCCAATAGACGAAGATTTACATCTTGTTAAGTGTAGATATAAATTTCATAGATTGGTTTGACGAGACGGTTAAAAGATGGCCCCATCCATAGGATAAGAGATCCTATATATAGATAAGAAGAGGTAGGCAAGAGAGTTTCAAGATAGTCTCAAATTTAGTTCCCAATGGAAAATTTATGGAGTTCATTAACCTTATATTAACCATACATACTTCGTGTCAAATTTGTCTACAAGTAATGTCGTACATCAGAACAAGTTTAAATTTATTATTTATTTTTGTCTGATTACCATCCTCGCTAGGTAGAACGCCCCGCTGCCAACAAGCCTATTCAGTACTCTAACAGGTTTACCTAGTCATACCACAGGCTGGTACCCACTGCAGCAGACCTGTTCAGTATCCCGGTAGGTTAGCCTCTTACACCCTTAGAGACTGGCCCTCAATATTTTAATATTTTAGTATAAGATTGTTTTATGCAAGAAGATGGGGGGACAGCTCTAAAAACAACCTTTTTTCTTCTTTTTATTGGGATGGTATTTATGCTGGAATTACTTTCTGTTATATATATTCCTTAGTGATTGTCCTAATGTAAGGGGTACTTAAGAGGATGTATCCTATCTAAATATATGATATAATAAAGTATTTTAGTGTGCAGTGGATGGTACCATTGGGAAATAACATAAAGGTATCTCTAAGCTCAACTCACTTTCTTCTTTTGTAAGTTATTGTTATGTTTCCATGACTAACCGCTAATCATACCTCCTTGTTACTCTTTAATAAAGATACTTTACTTACTTACTCAGGTTTCTTGGGGAAACTGTATGAGAGACCTTTAATCTTGATGGTTATGGTATCACTTTCTTATACAATGGTGAAGGTTTTCAAGAGCAACTGCTTCTTAAGACACCTTGAGAAAAAGAAGATGAAAATCTTTTGCAAAAACATGGCTAACTACATCAAGTCATTATTCATTTGATGCTTAGCAGACAACAAGGTTCAAGTGTAGAAATGTTTTGAAGAAAAATTCCTCTTTTATATCTCCTTGAAATTGTCTACTCTTGGTGAAATAAATACCTGCAAAAATATCTAGGAATATTTGTCAAAACCCACACTCTAAAATATCAAAAAATAATAAGATCAATGAGATCAAGTCACTGGAACATGTATCTCATAGTTCTTTTATTAAAAAGAAAACGTAAAATGAGGTTGCATTAGACTTTAAGCTAAACTAACAACGTGTAGTTTTTATTTACTATCCTACCCTACCTAAAAAGAAAGGAAAATCTTTATTCAAGTATAAGAACTTTTCCAATGTAACCAAGTGCGAAGCAAGATAAGAAATATACTCATATCCACAGGTGAAAAAGTTACCACAATGATTACGTGGATATGAAGAACCAACCAACTTACTTGTTTTGGCATTAGAAGGTGTTGAAGAAGAGAATAGTACTGTGGCCCGATGACCTCTTGAAACCAAATTTCAATGTAATATTGATGTTTATCAACAATAATTTCTATGCTCTCTTTCATCATGCTATGCATATCCTCTTCTTTTGGATGATTGATTTCTGAAGTACATAAAGGATATGCTGAGATGGATGTTGAGAACTCCTCAATATCAAGTCTTAGTGATTGCTCTCCACCAGATGTAGTCCATAAGTTTTCATCTTCCTTCACAGTTTGGCAAGGAAAATCATTTTGTAGCTCATAGGACCTTGATTCTTCTAATATTTCTGGATAGGTAGATACACTTTTGGCTGCTGCTAAAATATGTTCTTCTTGAAAAGAAAAAATCTCGGCTATTGCTAGGATTTGAGAAAGATCCCTCAAGCTAATGGTTTCTTCTGAGTTCATTATGTTGGTTGGTGGATCCTACCTCACATAGGGATTAGTGTCTAGGGTTCTTAAAACACCCAAAAGTTTTTTTTTTAATATTATAGATTTTTTAAAGATTTTTTTTTAATCACAACTACCTAAAAGATGAAAGACATATTTAAAGAAGATTTGTACAAACCAAACACACCATGCTTGCATATGTGTGGAGGTGAAAATTTGGAAACCCGAAGGTAGTTTCAGTTTGGTTTCCAGCTTCTTCTCCCTCCTCGTGTCTTACATTTTTGTGATCCTCATGATCATCGATATTGGTTTGGTTTCCAAAAAGAGAGTACTTAAGTGGTTTTATTCTTGAAGAGAACAAGGCATCCCTCTAATGGGAAGGTCTTCCTACTATTTGGGTGTATGGGACTCTACTCGAGCCGGTTGAGATTATTGGTGCCAAAGTTTCTGTGTCAAATTGAGAGATAATTATGTTGGCTGAACTACCAAACAAGATATTCACTTGTTCAGGGTCTATGATGTCTTTAAATTTAGGATCTCCTAGTGGTGGTAAGAAAACAAAGGTTGTATTGTTTGGTTTTGTGGAAAGCTCGAGTGGTCTTGTCTCTTGTTCCAATATTACAAATGCTTCAATTTTCTATTCTATAGTGCTCCCGGTCTTAGTCTCTTCAGAGACTACTTTAGCTCTTTGGGTTGAGATAATTCCTATTTTTTGGTATCAATCTGCGGAGTTTATAAGTGGAACGTTCCTTCCCTCAAAAAGATTGAAAGGAACCTTGGTTGAAAGGTCTGATTTAGATTTTAATGTATCTACCTTTTGGGTCTCTAGGTATGTTCATGAAAGCAAACAAAAACAAAAAGAAAAACTACCATTGGGTTTGGGGGAACCTGCTATAGCAGATGTGTAGGTTCTTACCTCTCGACTTAAATTTTCCCCGCCACCAAACTATTGCTAAGGTTTAAAAGAGATCTATTTCCTATCTATTTCCTACCTTGAGACAACTCTCCGACAACGATGCCAAAAATGATTGGTGTTCTATATGCACTAAAAAACACTTAAAAACCCTCAATTAAATTGTCAACCCGAGCTAAGTAAACTTAGAGTTGTAGTACTATACATGCCAAGGAATAAAGGCTAGAGGTAGTATAGTCTAACTAAGGAAATGGGATATTGAAGAGCTAATATATTTAAGCAAAGACTACTAATGATCAAACCCTACTAAGAAACTTAAACTCTTTACCCTAAGTAACCTTTGAACAAAGGATCGATGGATACTTCTAAGAAGGAAATTGAAAACCCTACTTAAAGCAAATTAACTTAATCATGACAATAAGAAAAAACAAACTATCTACCTAATAAGCAATAACAACAAATAACTACCTTAATTAACCTACTCAAATTCAATAAGCAACTATCCTATGAAAGCAAGTAAATAGACAAGAAACTACCCTATCAAAGAAAAATAGACAAGCAAGCAACTACCCTATTAAAGCAAGTAAACAAGAAAGCAAAGAACTAGCTAACCTATGATAACTTCTACAACAAGTAAACTAATCAAGATTACTCAATAAGCAACTATTCAAACTAATAAGCAAGTGAACTCTATTCTTAAATTAAACTTCTTAATTACTTCCAATTTACGAAAGGAAATTGTAATCTACTAAATTGAAAGCATCATGACAATAAAAGTAATTAACAACTAATCTATGATAAGAAAACTATTCTTCAAT
>ML790223.1:372804-423707 GCA_009831015.1 Picea engelmannii
TTCATTAACCTTAGCTTAACCATACATACTTCGTGTCAGATTTGTCTACAAGTAATGTCGTACATCAGGACAAGTTTAAATTTATTATTTATTTTTGTCAGATTACCATCCTCACTAGGTAGAATGCCCCGCTTCCAGCAAGTCTGTTCAATACTCTAGCAGGTTTACCTAGACATACCACAGGCCAGTACCCACTGCCAACAGACTTGTTCAGTATCCCGATGGGTTAGCCTCTTACAACCTCAAAGATTGTCCCTCCATCTTTTAATATTTTAGTATAAGATTGTTTTATGCAAGAAGATGGGGGGACATCTCTGAAAATATTTTTTTCTTTCTTTTTATTGGGATGGTATTTATGTTGGAGGATGACTTTCTATTATATATATTCCTTAGTGATTTCCCTTATGTAAGGGGTACTTAAGTGGACGTATCCTATCTAAAGATATGATATAATCAAGTATTTTAGTGTGTAGTGGATGGTACCATTGGGAAATAACATAAAGGTATCTTTAGGCTCAACTCACTTTCTTCTTTTGTAAGTTATTGTGATGTTTCCATGACTAACCTCTATTCAAACCTTCGTTTTACTCTTTAATAAAGATACTTTACTTACTTACTCAGGTTTCTTGGGGAAACTGTACGAGAGACCTATAAGCTTGATGTTTATGGTATCACTTCCTTATACAGTGGTGAAGGCTTTCGAGAGCAACTGCCTCTTAAGATGCCTTGAGAAAAAGAAGATGAAAATATTTTGCAAAAACATGGCTAACTACAGAAAGTCATTATTCATTTGATTCTTAGAAGACAACAAGGTTCAAGTATAGCAATGTTTTGAAGAAAAATTATTTTTTTATATCTCTTTGAAATTGTCTACTCCTGGTGAAATAAATACCTGCAAAAATATCTAGGACTATTTGTCAAAAACCACACTCTAAAATATCAAAAACTAATAATATCAATGAGATCAAGTCACTGGAACATGTATCTCATAGTTCTTTTATTAAAAAGAAAACATAAAATGAGGTTGTATTAGATTGTAAGCTAAACTAACAATGTATAGTTTTTATTTACTATCCTACCCTACCTAAAAGGAAAGGAAAATCTTTATTCAAGTATCAGAACTTTTCCAATGTAACCATGTGCGAAGCAAGATAAGAAACATACTCATATCCGCATGTGAAAAAGTTATCGCAGTGATTACCTAGATATGAAGAACCAACCAACTCACTTGTTTTGGCATTAGAAGGTGTTGAAAAAGAGAATAGTATTGTGGCTTGATGACCTCTTGAAACCAAATTTCAATGTAATCTTGATGTTTATCAACAGTAATTTCTATGCTCTCTTTCATCATGCTATGCAGATCCTCTTCTTTTGGATGATTGATTTCTGAAGTACATAAAGGGTCTGCTGAGATGTATGTTGAGAACTCCTCAATATCAAGTCTTAGTGATTTCTCTCCACTAGATGTAATCCATAAGTTTTCATCTTCCTTCACAGTTTGGCAAGGAAAATTATTTTGTAGCTCATAGGACCTCAATTCTTCTAATATTTATGGAGAGGTCGATACACTTTTGGCTGCTACTAAAATATGTTCTTCTTGAAAAGAAAAAATCTTAGTTGTTTCTAGGATTTGAGAAAGTTCCCTCAAGATAATGGTTGCTTCTGAGTTCATTCTGTTGGTTGGTGGATCCTGCCTCACATAGGGATTAGTGTCTAGGGTTCTTAAAACACCCAAAAGTTTTTTTTTATTATTATAGATTTTTTTTTTTTTTAATCACAACTACCTAAAAGATGAAAGACATATTTAAATAATATTTGTGCAAACCAAACACACCATGCTTGCATAGGCGTGGGGGTTCAAAATTGGAAACCCGAAGGTAGTTTTGATTTGGTTTCCAACTTCTTCTCCCTCCTAGTGTCTTACATTGTTGTGATCCTCATGATCATCGATACTGGTTTGGTTTCCAAAAAGAGAGTACTTAAGTGGTTTTATTTTTTAAGAGAACAAGGTATCTCTCTTATGGGAAGGTCTTCCTATTGTTTGGGTGTCTGAGACTCTACTCGAGCCGGTTGAGATTATTGGTGCCAAATTTTCTGTGTCAACTTGAGAGACAAATATGTTGGTTGAACCACCAAACAAGATATTCACATGTTCAGGGTCTATGATGTCTTTAAAGTTAGGATATCCTAATGGTGGTAAGAAAACAAAGGTTGTATTGTTTGGTTCTATGGAAAGCTCGAGTGTTCTTGTCTCTTGTTCCACTATTAAAGATGCTTCAATTTTTTGTTCTATAGTGCCCCCGATCTTAGTCTCTTCAAAGACTACTTTATCTCTTTGGGTGGAGCTAATTCCTATTTTTCACTATTGATTTGTGGAGTTTATAAGTGGAATGTTCCTTCCCCTCAAAAAATCAGAAGGGATATTGGTGGAAAGGTCTGATTTAGATTTTAATGTATCTACTTTTTGGGTCACTAGGTCTGTTCATGAAAGAAAACAAAAAGAAAAAGAAAAAATACCATTGGGTTTGGGGGAACCTGCTATAGCAGATGTACAGATTCTTACCTCTCGTCTTAAAGTTCCCCCTCCACCAAAATAATGCTAAGGTTTAGAAGGGATCTATTTCCTAACTATTTCCTACCTTGAGACAACTCCCCGACAACGACGCCAAAAATGATGGGTGTTCTATATGCACTAAAAAACACTTAAAAACCCTCAATTAAATTGTCAACCCGGGGTAAGTAAACTTAGAGTTGTAGCACTATATGTGCCAAGGTAGAAAGGTTAGAGGTAGTATAGTCTAACTAAGGAAATGGGCTATTGATGGGCTAATCTATTTAAGCAAAGACTACTAATGATCAAACCCTACTAAGAAACTTAAACTATTTACCCTAAGTAACCTTTGAACAAAGGATCAATGGATACTTCTAAGCAGGCAAATGAAAACCCTACTTAAAGAAAATTCATTTAATCATGAAAATAAGCAAAATCAAACTATCTACCTAATAAGCAATAACAACAACAAACTAATTTAATTAACCTACTCAAATTCAATAAGAAACTATCCTATGAAAGCAATAAAATAGACAAGCAACTACCCTATCAAAGCAAAATAGACAAGAAAGAAACTACCCTATTAAAGCAAGTAAACAATAAATCAAACAACTAGCTAACCTATGATAACTTCTACATCAAGTAAACTAATCAATATTACTCAATAAGCAACTAATCAAACTAATAAGCAAGTGAACTCTATTCTTAAATTAAACTTCCTAATTACTTCCAATTTACGAAAGGAAATTGTAATCTACTAAATTGAAAGCATCATGACAATAAAAGTAAATAAAAACTAATATATGATAAGAAAACTATTCTTCAATCTATCAAAGCAAGAAGACTATCTAACCTACAAAAGCAAGGAAACTATCTTCTAATCTATGAAAGCAAGAAAAATCAAATATAGTGTTGATGGTTATGTCTCTGGTATCTTATGATATAACAATGGCACTTCACAATTAATGATAATTCAAGAGGGATAAACTCAATATTGACTTCGATAGCAAAGTGAAAAGTATGAATTAGGCAATCCAATGAGAACTTAGCCATGATAGTAGAAACATCAACTATCCTTCATATCCATGTGAATATTCAATCATGAATTAACCATCAACAATATAAAAACACTATTCTGTGAAATTCAAATGCATTCTGTATTAATATAAGAAAATTCACAGTACTTAGATTCAAAACTAAACTTGATAATCAACCTTGAATGAAAATTGAAACCTAAATCTAGAAAAGGAAATTGCATGAAATAAATTAGACTAATTCTATTTTAACAAATTAAATGGAAATGAGGAAATACTCTTAAAACAACATATGACAAGAAATTAAATAACCAAGCTACATAACAACTAGATAAGCAAATTTAAATAGCAATTAGATAAACAAATTGAAAATTAGAAACTAGAACTAACACTATCCATCCACTGAAGCTTGCCAAAGAAACCATAAACTAGAAACTCTATTTTAAGTATGTTTTTAAACTCTATTCTAGCATATAAAAAATCTAGTTATCATCTAATTATACACAGGGTTAGTAGCTAAGAACTTGCAAGTTAATTTCCTATTAACTAAAAGATCATTGCATATTAACACTAGCCTCCATAATAACCTGCAAAATTGAACTAAGACAATTAAATCATAAACAACAATTTATATAGAAAATAAAGAGAATAAAACTCATGTACAGGAAATAGACAAAATGATGATTACACTACTCAAATCTACAAGCATATTAACTAAATATTCACCCAGACTGTTGGTGGGCCCCCCAGCAAGTCGTGGCTACTCTTCAAAGGCGAACCACGAGCTTCAACAACACAAATTCACCATTAAAACCCAAAATGCAGTCTTTACACCGTTTTTAGCAAAATGTATGAAAAATAACAAAACAGAGCTGAACTGTCTATTTTCAGCCTTAACTATTTGTCTGAAAACTGAGGTGGTATTTATATATTTACAAGCTGAGAGGTCGACCACTGGGAGGGTCGACCTCCTCTAAAAACAACAAATTACATTAAATGTGTTTTAACTGTCGATGGCTTCTAGAAACTAAGTGATCCAATAAATGCCCAGTATAACAACCCAAATCGAGTTGTCAGAAGCTCAGTAGTTGGAGGCCATAAGCACAATAAAAACCCATGTCTTTGATTCACCCATATTTGGCCGCTAATATGCTAACCGCCAAATCGCCCATGGTTTTTGTGCAGGACAGAGTACCCGATGGAGTACCAAACTGAGTGTCGGATGGAGTACTGGACGGAGTGCCAGAAGAAAAATCAAACTGTGATTTTTCCCTGTGACACACAAAACACGAACGAGTTTCTTGGGATCATAAAAACATGTTGATTTATACTCAAAATCATCACAAAACATGAATTATGCATACCTGGTGTGAATCATAACGATTTGACACAAAATCTCGTCAAAAACTCTTCAAAACAGGAAAACACATATACATATTTGGCCAAAAAGGATCTAATTAACGTCATGAAATCAATCATGTCATAGGCCCAACAAGTTGCAAACAGGGTAATAATGTTCCTTTACCGTGTCCATAAAAAAATCCCAAGTGGGTTCGGCCCCATATATTCTAGAATCTTCAGTGGAACTTTGTTCCTAGTAAGTTTCCCACCAATGTTTGACATGGGGGAGAGCTTTAAGGAGAGCAAAGGTGATCTTTTCCCTGTCGAAAAAATGGTGAACAAAGAAATAACCTTCTAGTAGATTTAACCATTTGTCTAGGGAATCTGCATCTATGTGACCTTCAAATATGGGAATATCAAAATTAACCTATACCTTGAAAGAAGAGGTGCTTCCAAAGTGGTTGTTTGATGAAGATTGTTGGCACAGGGGCAGACCCGGGGTTCAATGCTTCAATAGTGCACCAACAAAACCCTAACTATCGGGCCTTTCGGCAACACCTGCGAAGTAGATGAAGTCTCACCCGAGGTAGAGGCAGGGGTGGTTACAGGACTCAAGTGTCTACAACCTTAGTTGGGACATAGATCTATGATTACACTACTTAACAAAGCACTTAGCAGTTATCATTCATCAATATTTAATCCTTATTCACATCACAGATCCAAACCCTAATTACATAACAACGCAGTATTCAACCAGATATAACACATCTAAGCACTTAGCACCTATAAAAAGATCAGATCTAGAATTTATTCATATCACTTAAGCACTAAGATATCATACTAGATTCATCTAAACATTCATTCATCTAGACAATAACCAAAATGCACAAAGCAACCATAAAACATGATATATGTGGTTCACCCCAATATGGGGCTACGTCCACCAACTCTTCTCTTCTTTATTATCTTCTCTCAATATTCTACAAGAACAGAGCCACAAGAACCCACTCCACATAGGACAGGAGATCTGCGTGCACCTTGCTAGATCCTCCTTTCCTGAGCTAGGTTTAAGCACAAAACCTTCTTACAATCACTTGTACTTAGCTCTGCGAGTCTCAACATACACTATGCACAAAGCCTTTGCAATCACATAGATAGAACTCTAGAACTTAGCATCTTCACCTTTCTTACATCGCCTAGCTATCTATTTATACATTAAAAAATGGGCCTAAACATGGGTAAACCCATGGGCTGACATCCCATACCCATTACATAAACCATAATCCCAAAAACTTCCCTAAAAAGGGGTCGAGATCCCATGATCTCTGCTTCAACTTGAGCTCCACCTTTAACCAACCTGTCGAAGTCCTAAAAGAGGTCAAACATGACCAAGGATCTCCAAAACTTGGTCAAGGGCCAACAGGCCCCCAACACTCACCTGTGACTTGTCTCGAGTCACTCTAGTCTGGGTAACTCTACCTCAAAAGCCTCAAGCTTGGCTCGAGCTGCTTCAACCTGTTGCTGCGCTAAGGCCTCTTGCTTGACATAATATTGAATGGTTGCCTCGTTCACAGGTCCCTCTAAGTGTTGTTCTACCGAAATGACTACTTGTTCCAACTCTGCTCCTTGACCTTCAATCTCCTAAAAAAGTAGGCAAGTTTCATCCTAGACTGGCTAGAATTGTATGGCATGAACCTGTGAACGAGTCATGCATTATTCTTGGGATCTTTTCATCCTTTCAACTGCTCATAGGAGTTTCAACTACGTTTGTACTGTTGTTGCTTGCTCCTTTTTTTCTTGGAGCTGGGACTCCAGTGTCTTCAGTTCAGGGTCCTTGGTAAGGTGCTCATAAGTCTATGCATTGCAATTGCTTAGTTGTTTACATTCCACGGCTAATTCTTTGATCCTTTCAACTATGCTCCGAAAAATTTCTTCTCTCTGGTCTCACATTTCCTGCTGAGTGCTTGGCACTATTTGTAGCTCTAGTTCCGTGACTCTCTGTTGAAGCTTTTGAATGGCTTCAGCAAGCTTCACGACTTGATTTACTATCGAGTCTTCTTCCATCTTATCCAAGCCTATCACAGAGAAAAGTGATCTGTTGAATGCTTCTTTAACTCTGACCTGCTCCATGAGAAGTTGTTCTTTCTCCTATTGGATCTATGCTATATCCTATTTGAACTTGATTTGGAGGTTGTCCTTCTCTTGTTGCACAAATCAACTTTGCTCTATGATTTCCTCTTGTGCTTGCTTCAGGACCACTATGACCTATTCTTTTTCTTCCTATACGTGATGAAGGCAAGCTTCGGTCGTGTCAGCTATTCTATGGAGTTTGGCAGGCTCATATCCCAACTTTGGTTCTTCTAGTGGCGGGGGCACAGTGGACACTGCGCGGCTGGAGTGAAGGGCTTGTTGTACACCTCTTAGATTTGTCTCAATTCTATCATACATGGATTCTTGTTTGGCTTCAGTTCTCTGCAAAATATCTTCTGAGGCATTTGATATATCCATGATAATGAATTTGAAGTCATCGACCATGAGTACAGTCTACAGCTTTGGCTTACTCACTTTGGACTTCTTCTGCGATGTAGGTTTCATTGGGAAAACCTTTATTTTCTTGGATGTCTCTACCTCTTCAATGGGGTTCCCAGGAAGTGTTACTTCACCTTGCTTCGGCTTGTCTTCTTCCCCTTCTTTCTCTTCTTTGTCCACTTCATCGTCTCCTCCTCTGCGAGGTGAATCTGATGTAGTCTCTTCTGATGTGTTGTGTATTTCCTGTACATCTTCCTTATTTTTCTTCCTACTATTGTTGGGTGCATCATACTCTTCACAAGTAACCACCAGACTTCCAATGAGGTTGGGGTCGGACAGTTCTGCCTGGTCAACTGACATAAGGAACTCTACGAGCCATTCCTTAGTGATTTCTTCCAGGTCCTCCTCTGTGAGCTTGTATTAGGACTGAAGCTCTTATTTACTTTCGTCTGCGCACACAGTAATATAAATACAATGTCTATCTACGCATAACTTCATAAGGGGCTTGAACCTGTCTAGGGTGTTCAGTGTCATTCGAGGGAAAGAATTAATAACCCTCTTCAGTTGCAGGTAGTAGGTATGGAATATTGTGTTTGACTGCCATTGTTTCCCCATATCGCTTGAATACCAGAGCATGGTGAACTTCACAGATAGTGGCTCAAACGACTCAATGTTAGGGGATGTCACACCTTTCGGCATCTCCGAAGCAGTGAATGTGATGAGGATCAGCAGTGAATGCGATGAGGATCAATAGCCAGCTAAAATGGAACTCATAGCCCTGATCCTGAGCTTCCCGACAATCTGATTCTAACTGATTGACTAGGTAACTGGCCCAGTTCATCTGTAGTCCTTCCATGAATTTTCCTTCGAGGTCAATGACAAACCCTGTGACTTGCGTGGGTCTATTCTTTCAAACTAGCTTACCAGCAATCAACTGGAAAGAAAGGAGAACTACACCATTATGAATGGATGCTACCTTATAGCCTCGCGTCCCTTTCTCTACATTGTCATAGGTGTATTTGATATTCTATTCTAGGGTGCGGTCTGCAGCCTTCCATGGATAAAAGTCTTGCGGGTCTGGTCCCTGCATGCCCAATCCGGTGATCCTATGGACCAACGTCAGATCGACAGTGATGCGTCTGTCTAACCATAGATACCCACCATGGAAGCATGACAACAGGAGCTTAACGCACATGTTAACCTCCTGGTGCCTTCCAAAATGTGGTATCTTCATCAAGTTCAAGATAGTGGACCTTGCGATGTCCATAGTCCATGGTTGGGGTATGATCTTTCACTTCTTCCCCTTGGTCTTGGTCAAATATTTGTGAGGTGTGAGCATGACATAGCTCTTGTGGTATCCTAGGTTATAGTCATTGATCTTCAAGGTTGGAATCCTCCCAACTACGGTCTAACTGCTTGTATTCCCTTCGGGAGGTACGCAGTGATGAATGTGTAGTCAAAGTCCCTCGGGACACTATCACGACTCACCACATCAGCCATGAGTGGGATGTAGTCGTGTAGGATGGATGGAATTAGCTTCACATTCACAAAGTCATCACGATGCTTGGTTCTTTTCTTGGTCGCAGCTTGGGATGGTCCAGATCCACGAGCAGTCCACGGGGAGGCTTGCACTCCTCATGTCGATGAGGCTTGGATGCCTGTGGACATCACCTTATCAACCATGAGGTATATTAGAATCTATTTGATGGCTTTTTCTGTTGTGCTAATTGCATCCGACATGGACACTCGAGATCTGATATCTCAATGTAATAGAATGGATGGCGAGGTCTTAATTATCTTTGTGCAAAATCAACTAGTTCTCTGTGGGCTTGGATAATCATAATTGGAAAAAGTGTTCTCAATGCAACGCTTGATGGGATAAATAGATATTTTCGTAATGGTTTCTTTCAATCGGTCGCAAAGACTTATTCAATGCAATTCCATCTGTTATGGCACAGTCCCAATGGTCCAATGGAAAAATTTCAGGCCATAACTTCTTTCCTAACCGTTCAGGAGCATCGATCGAACGGTTATATTGCCTCCAATGGTCATATTGTTTTGTCATGGATAAGTTCCAGTCTGTGTTGTACTGATATTCCAGCGAAGTTCGAGTTCTAGAAACCTTTCTTCTGCGAAGTATTCTCTGGAAATTCTTGCAATTTTTCTAACTTTGCCCTCTTCTTACTGAGCTTTCTGGCCTTATTTCCTGTGATCTGAATCATTGGTTTCCTATTTCCATTATCATTCTTATCTCCTCTTGGCATGATAAATTCTCACTATGGAGGGTCTTTCATAGGTTTCAAGGGTAATACTTCTTCTCTTTCTAGGGTAGGTGCTCTACTCTCTTGTATAGACAGGTGTCTCAAGTCTTCCTATGTCCTTTCAACTTTGACATCCATATCTTTGGTCTTTATTAGCTTCGAATGGTTCTCTTGTTCTTCCAGTAAGTGTGTTATTATCCTAGCCATGAAATCTCTTAGTTCTTCATTTTTCTGTTCTAGATCCTCCTCTTCTTGTTTCCTTCGTATCTGATATTTCTCAATCCAGTTTTTTCCTAGCAAGATAACAAATGGGGCATTGTTCTCAACAAACTTAATGATCTCAAACTCTTCTTCTGTCAAAGTGCCATGAGCACTCATAGATATCTGGGTAAGTCTTCCACATAGGGTTATCGACTTTCCTCTAAATAATCTTATTCCTCCTAATGAAGGAACCATAGCAGGCTTTCCCAAAATTTCTCAAGCTCTTTCTATCATGATATTCGCCTGTGTTTCCTCATCCAAGACACAGTCTATGTCAAAGTCTCCTATTCTTGTTTCTATGTACTCTTTCTCTTTTAAGACCTCTGATAAGTTGATATTTCTGTGATTGTTCAAGGTTTCTTTCATCTGTAGTAATACAGTCTCTGATTCTTTCTGGGGTTCCATCATATCCTTAGTTTCTTGGCCTATCTCATAGTTTTATTGTTTCATATTCATCTTTTCAAATTTAGCAATCATTCTAGGACAATCCAAAACTTCATGGTCCATAGCTTTACAACAAAGATAACTAGGTCTTCTACCAGGGCATTCCTTAGCAAGATGTCTCGGTCTTATGCAATTGTAACAAAGGGTTAATCCTCTCTTTCACCTAAATGATACCTAACCTTTCCTATACTACACATTGGGATCACAGTAACAAACCTGCAAAAAATTATTTCTAGCATCCTACATCCAATTATTAGTCCAAACTATCTTTCTATGCATAGGAATAACATATCTTTCATTGCTTCTATTAGATCTATTCATATCAAATCTTCTTTCTTATAAATGTGCCCTAGTTTTCAGTCTAGGACAAAATTGATCAAACATACCCAGATTCATTCTTTCGAAACAAAAATTTTCACTTATCTTACCTTTCTTAGAGCACAAAGCTTCAATATCTTACCTCTTTTATTCAGATCAGACTTCTCTTCTCATAACAGAGCTTCGTAAGTCAATATTGTGCACTAAAGCACAAATCTACGCACAAAGCTTTCTTTTCTCCAGTTCCCAACAATCACAATTTCAGGTCCTGACAACGAAACCATTTGTTGGCACAGGGGGAGACCCAAGGTTCAACGCTTCAACAACGCACTAACAAAACCCTAACTATCGACCCTTTTGGCAACACCTGTGAAGCAAATGAAGTCTCACCCAAGGTAGAGGCAAGGGTGGTTAAAGGACTCAAGTGTCTGCAACCTTAGCTGAGATAGATATGTGATTACACTACTTAACAAAGCACTTAGCAGTTAGCATTCATCAATATTTAACCCTTATTCACATTGCAGATCCAAACCCTAACTACAGAACAACGCAGTATTCAACCAGATCTAACACATCTAAGCACTTAGCACCTAGAAAAAGATCAGATCTAGCAGTTATTCATATCATTTAAGCATTAATCTATCATACTAGATTCATCTAAACACTAATTACTACACTTAATCTTAAATTATATACACAAGACAATAACTAGAATGCACAAAGAAACCATAACACATGATATACGTGGTTCACCCCAGTGTGGGGCTACGTCCACCAACTCTTCTATTATTTATTATATTCTCTCAATATTCTACAATCACAGAGCCACAGGAACCCACTCTGCATAGGACAGGAGATCTGCGAGCACCTCGCTAGATCCTCCTTCCCCAAGCTAGGTTTAAGCACAAATCCTTATTACAATCACTTGCACTTAGCTCTGCAAGTCTCAACATACACTATGCACAAAGCCTTTGCGATCCCATAGATAGAAATCTAGCACTTAACATATTTGTCTTTCTTACATCACCTAGCTATCTATTTATATATTACAAAATGGGACTAAACATGGCTAAACCCATGGGCCAACATCCCATACCCGTTACATAAACCCTAATCCCAAAAACTGCCCTAAAAAGGGGCCGAAATCCCGTGATCTTTGCTTCGACTTGTGCTCCGCCTTCGACCAGCCTGTCAAAGTCCCAAAAGACTTGGTCAAGGGCCAACAAATATGTGCCTATTTCTATCGACAGGCATTGAAGGATGTGGGAAAAATTCTCCATCATTTCATCCCTATGTTGCGTGAGAGCTTGCTCAAGCAACATATTGATAGAATCGTCTGCTCCGTCATTTTTCTTTTCTTCTGCCATGAAGGGTTTCTTGGGCATGCGAGAGAGATCATCTTCAAGAGATACAAGCTCGAGACCCAACTTGTTATATTCGGACCTCATCGGGGACATGCATTAAAGAAAATGATCAAGAGCAACCTTCTCTAATACCACTGATCCAATTTATTTTCAGCACGAAATGAGGGCGGATATATAATAAATAAATATGCAGAGATATATCAGATATCCAATAATATAAAATAAATGTATCAAAGATGCAACCATAAACATAGAGATACAATAATACACAATTTTCTATTAATGAGCGAAAATGTACAAAGACTGTAAAAATACAGAGTGAAAGACTCGCTAGAATGGTGGCAGCTTATCTCTGAGAAAAGATGTGTCCTCTAATCACATTCGCAAGAAGATTCTTTTACAATGAGGCTCCAAAGGCATTTTTGTCATAAATAAAATCCAAAACCCTAACCCCAGAAGATGAAAAGCCAACCATTTTGTGGATCCCGTTTTGGGTAGTTTGGTGTATCAACTTCTCGGGGGCGTAACTTTGGCATACAATCTCTATTTGGGCCGCATGATAGCTCGTTGGAAAGGTACCATCAAGGAGAATAATTTAGGGGGCTCAATCAGAGCCTCCTGATATCATTGAGAAGATTGATCCCAAAAAACCTTCATTTAGGCCCTCAAAATAGCCATGGAAATTAAAAACTACTAAAAATAGTAAATTGACAAAATTGCCAGAAAATTGTTTTGAGCCAGTTGGAAAAGGTGGGTGGCCACCAATATCCAACTATATAAATCCTCCCTCCTTAGGAAGCAATGGTCTCCATTGCGTTGAGTGTCTGGGGGAGAGGGAAAAGCGTTTGTTGAATCTGCATCTTGATGAGATACTTGCCTTGTTGGAGAAGTTGTGTGGCTTAGCTTGTTGAAGGTTGTCATGAACCTGTGGCTGGAAGGGTTGGACCTCTTTAAACATTCTAGATACATGAGATCCCTATGTGCAGAAGGAATCTTTACACTTTTCTGCAATCTTGTTGACCTGCTTCTGTTGGATAGAAGGTTCTTGGGCTGAGGCTGTAGTGGTTGCAATATCCTTATGTTCACCTTTTGAAAAAATTGTGAAGAAGATGAATTTTGTAGTATGAGATACTACCTTGCAGAAATGTTTAGGTGGGACAATAGTTGTAAGTACCTCTGGTATCCTGTTGAGATGACCCACCAAAGTAACATTGACAATATGAGGTCAAGACTCATAGATAGCATGGAGCTTCCACATATATTTGTTGGCCCAAGAGAACATCACAGACGTCCAACAGGGAAACATCACATAATACCTCATCCTTGAAAGTTTGGATTTCATATGACAATCGACATTTTCGGTTGACACGAATATCTTGTCCCTAGCGAAGCCACCCAATGTTGTATGGTTGCGGGTGTGGTGTTGTCGACAATCCCAATTGTTTGATGACCTCTGTTGAGATGAGGCTCTTTTGGCTTCCACTATCAACAATAAATTGCAGTGGGGTTCCCTTCACCCACATCTATGAATGAAAAAGGTGCTCCCCCTCTTCAGGATCTGTTGGTTCTTCTAGTTGAATTGTTGCGATCGCGACAATAGCAGTGGGGTCTTCGTCAATGATATATCTTCTGTCAGTATTTTCTGAGTCAGATTCTGAATCAGGGTTCGTCTCCTTGTCTTTGATTTCGACCACCAATGAATGTTTTGAGCGACATTCATCAGTGTTGTGCCATGGGATTTTGTACAAATCACACCATTTTCCGGTGTCCTTCTTCGTCTTCCTGTGACCCTTCTTTTCCTGTGGCTTGGACTAGTTTTCAGGAGACTTATTGTTCGAGCGGCCTTTGTCATACTTTGGTTGTTTTAGATTTGTATACCCGAACTCCCATTTGTTCTAGTGCTTAAATTTATGATCGATTTTAACAACATATCTATAAGCATCACCAAGTGATGAGATGTCCAGAAAATCCATTTCAGTTTGAATGTATCTGTGGTGAGCCCCACAATATTTCATAACCAAATTCCATTCAGATTCTTTGATACCCAGCTTAGTGGGCAAGGTATGAAAGGTATTGGTGAACTCCAGAACTTCTTGGCCCCTCTCTTATTGTAGTGTGGTCCATCTCATATAATGGTCCTCATAGTTTCCAATAAGGTAATATTGTTCCTTTACCACGTCCACAAAAAAATCCCAAGTTGGATCATGTTGAAATAATGTAACTGTAAAGTGTATTATAATTATTATTGTTGTATTATTCATTAGATCAATCCCCTATTGTGGATTGATCATGTCAACTATTGTAAAAGACCAAATCCCCTTTTGTGGATTGGTCAAAACATATTTGTAATAGGCAGAATAAGAAGTCGGACTCAAAATGTATTAAAGAGGCCCCATAATATATTAAAGGTGGTTATAACCACCCAAAAGAAGAAGTCTGCCCTGCCAGTGAAGAGACACCTCCGTCCACACATGCCAGAGTTGTATAAATAAGGAGGCTAGTGCCTCATTTAGATACACACACACATACTTGTTCATTGAGAAATAAGTTTTAGAGCTGCAGTTGGAGAAGAGGGAGAGAGAGAGAGATAAGCTCATTCTTGGGAGAGGACTTTTTGTATTTGTTTGAGTTATCTCTTGGCATTGTATTGGCTATCTATAATAAGGAAGTTTTGTTGGGTTTTCTCCCCCATGAGGGTTTCCCAGAATAAATAACGTGTCTCTTGTGATTGTGTATTTCTCAGTGATCCTATCTTATGCTATTGTTATCCAGTGAAATGTAAAGAAATCTAATAATATCTTAATCCTTAACATGGTTTCAGAGATAAGCTGAAGAGCGCATCTTTCATAAGAGAAAGTGAAAAATGTCACTGTTGTTGTACATGCAAATTAGGGATTTTTGTTGATGAAGTATTTCAGCCCCAAAACCATCTAGAAAAGTGTTCCCTTCCTCAAGGATCACTTTGGCATCCTCAACGCAACTTTTCAGTGGCTAGATCTCTCGGAAAGTAAAACCCTAGTTTCACAAAGTACCAGAAGTACCAGAAAACCAGAGTACCATAAGTACTAGAAGTACTAGAGTACCAGAGGTACCAGAAAACCAAAAGCACCAGTCCAAAAATCTGTTGATCAAGTTTGAAGGGGTAAAAGTTGGATTTTAAGAAATTTGACTACACCAGTTTACTCGCCTCAGCTCAGTGCATCTATCCCTTGGATCAAAATTTCAAAATTCGAAGTTTGAAAAATTAGGGTTTCCTCATAAAACCCTAAATTGCAGTTGTAGTTGCAGTCTCAAAACCAGTTGTAGTATCAATTGTAGTATCATTTGCAGTTGTAGTCGTAGTACCATTTGCAGTCACCCTTTAAGTTCTTAAGAGTTGGTGATCATTACTGTTGCTACCAGATGGTGCCTCTACCTGCAAGTGTCATGAGAGGTATGTACTCACGATTAAGCTTTATATTTGTAGGATAAGGGATATCTTGCCATAGATCCAGAAGGATCTCAAGATCCAACACATTCAAAGGAATAATGCAACCTAGATGTGATTATTCTGATATGCATCTATTTGTTATGACATTATTTTGATGAGTTTTGCATGTTGTGGCTATAACTATCATTCTAACCTTTGATCAAAATCTGAGTCAAGGTATTAGATGGATTAAAAGTTGAGATCATAGATTTTATCCTCTAACCCAAACTTCTTCCAAGATAGCATATTGTCTTAGTACAAAACATAGGTTGAAGAAAGCACTCGTCATCTTGAGTGAAGGAGACTTGGAAGAAAATCAAGCACACTCATTCTTGAGGACAAGGCTCCAAGCTCCAGGCTTGATTAATCAAGTTGATAAGATTCAAAGGTACACATGACAAGTTGATGACTAACCCTTTATGATTAACCACTATGGTTGAGATAACAGTCTTTGTAAAGTATTATACTTGATAGCATGTGAACATATAGAGGTAAATACTTAATGTAATAATTTGCCTGATACAACTAACACCTCCTCACAACACTATAAGAGTGTTGACCTCATTTCGTAGTGTATCTCTTACTTTTGATCATTGCTTCAGACAAGCCACGAGTGATATCTCTAAAGGACCTACTATGATGATTATTCGTGCTATTGCTTTATCTATTATTATCAAAAGGATATTATTCTTGCTTGTTGTTTTGTTGACCGTGTTTCAGGTCATAGGTGATAACCCTGAGAAATCTATAATGAAGGTTGCAGAAGGAAACATATTATATGAGACATGAAGCAGACTATGTACATGACCATATACACTCATGCACCAAAGAAGATGAAGAAGCTATCTCTTGAGATTCAGAATATCTCATATGAAGATCGACTGAAAGGAGCGGAAGGATCCAAATATGACCGAACATTAGAATGGGAAACATATCTCATTTGAATCTTGACTTTGTCTAGCATATTTAGACTTGGTATGCAACACCAAGTATACCCTGTAAGAGATGATGTCCTTGTAGACTCGGAAGAAATCAAGAGTAAGCCTGATCTCAAAAAGGATCAGATGAAGAGACAACTTCCAGGATTGGAAGACAGATGTCGTAAGAAGACTAGATAGTAACTTCAGAGATTCCTAGGAAATATGAAATCTCTGGGATGATTCTCTTGTTTCAGTGACAAAGAAGGAAGCCAGTCAGAAAGACTAGGATATGAATTCTTCCGTGAGAAGAGAAGTTAGTATTGACTTCCAATATTGATCTATACAGATCAAACGTGTTGTAGATGTGCAAAGCCTGATGTATGTCTAGAGGATTATCCTAGAAAAAGGGGAGAAGACTATGATGAGACACTTATTGAAGAAACATTTCCAGTACTTATGAAGACAACTAGAACAACCATGATTCATATATAGTATGAGATGCAGGGGGAAAAATCCCCATATTTAAAATTTGAGTGGCAGTTGGTGCAGTACATCAGTTGGGTCGTGAAGACATGACTATGATAACATTACCCCCATGAAAGAATAAGAGCTATCCTCAGTGTCATTTATTGAGCCACTCTCAGTTTCAGATGAAACTGTTGCCATGATAAAATAAGAGGAGTTACTCTCAGATTTTAGCAGCCACAGTGAGAATGAAGCAGTCATTCTCAGCCTTAGAGTAGTTGTAGGTGCAGAATCCTAGATTCCAGAAGGAACAGTTGCAAAGAGATTAGAGGATATACTCTCAGATAATGAGGCAGATAGTGCCTTACATAAAGCACATAGAGCTAGCACATGATTGTGCAGATTGAGTTGCAGTTGAGCAAGTGTACCGGATTGGTACAATTTAATAAGAAAAATTGATTTGAAGATTGAAGATGGAAAGACTTATGGCAGAATTGACAGTTTCCTGACGAGATTGGGCTTTACCAAGAGTAAAAACCTCTACTTCAAGGTTATGAATGATGAGCTGGTGATATTGTTGTTGTATGTGGATGACTTATTCTTAATTAGAGAAGAAAATATCATCACCGAATGTAACAAGAAGCTCGCTTCAAAATTTGAGATGAAAGACCTTGGCCTAATGCATTATTTCTTAGGTTTTTAGGTATGGTAGAATCCAGAGAGAATCTTCCTTAACCAAGGGAAGTCTGCAGTCAAAATCTTGAAGAGATTCAACATGTTGGAGTGAAATTCCATGAATACACACATGGAAACGAAGCTACTAGTCGACACTTCGTCAGAATTGATTGATGCCACACTGTATAGACAGATCATTGGATCGTTGATGTACCTGATGAACACCAGACTAGATATATGTTTTGTCATGAACACCTTGATTCAATTTCTGGTAGAACCCAGACATGTTCACCTATTTGCTGCAAAACATGTCATGAGGTACCTTAAGGGTACATTAAATTGTGGTCTCAGCTATGATGGAGATCATGATTTCACACTGAGTGGGTACACTGATTCAGATTGGGCTGGAAGTGTCTCTAACAGGAAGAGCACTTCAATATGCTATTTCAGTTTGGGATCAGCCTTGATCTCATGGCAGAGTAGGAAGCAATCTATTATTTCTCTCAATACAATGAAAGCAAAATACATTGTTTCCTGTTCTGCCAGTTGCGAAGCTATATGGTTTCCTAAGTTGTTGACCTGTCTATTCGACCTAAAGATGGAAGCAACCACAATCCTATGTGACTACCATAGCTGCATAAAGATGACAAAGAATCATGTATTTCATGACAAGTTGAAACAGATAGAGATCCGATATCATTACATCTGTGACATCGTGCAGAGAGGAGCCATAAAGCTCCAATATGTTATCACGGATGAACAAGTTGTCGATGTGTTGAACAAGCCTCTATCTCGTGTAAAGTTTGAGAACTTTCAAGATAAGCTTGGTATAGTCTGAAAGGACCTCCCTCGAAAGGGGGAGTATTGTTGTGTTGGGATATGTCAGCCTAGTACTGTGCTTCTAGATTAATTGTTGTGACATAAAGCCAGTCTAGTACTGTGTTGAGATATGCCAGCCTACCAGCTTAATTTTTGTGACGTAAAGCCAGTCTATTACTGTGCTGAGATATTCCAACCTAGTACTGTGCTTCCAGCTTAATTGTTGTGACATAAATCTAGTCTAGTATTGTGTTGAGATATGTCATCCTAGTACTGTTCTTCCAGCTTAATTGTTGTGACATAAAGCCAGTATAGTACCGTGTTGCGATATGCCAGCCTAGTACTATGCTTTCAACTTAATTCTTGTGACGTAAAGCCAGTCTAGTACTGTTTTGAGATATGCCAGCCTATTATTGTGCTTCCATCTTAATTGTTGTGACGTAAAGCCAGTCTAGTATTGTGCTTCCAACTTAATTATTGTGTTGTGATTCCATCTTAATTGTTGTGGTGTTTCCAGCCTAATTGTTGTGTGGTGTGCAAACTTAATTGTTGTGTGGTGTGCCAGCTTAATTGTTGTGATGATGTGTCAACTTAATTGTTGTGATAATGTGCCAACTTAATTGTTGTGATGATGTGCCAGCCTTGTGCTATGATGATGTGTTTCTAGCCTCGTGTTGTGATGATGTGTTTCCATCCTTTGTGTTGTGATATTGTTGCTTTTGATGTTGTATCAGCCTTGTGTTGTTATTGATGATGAGGATGTATTAGTGTTATACTAATCCATGTCGATGTAGTTGATGATGATAATGCCACTTCAGCCTCTTGCTGAAGATGATGATGATGATGCCACTTCAGCTCCTGAGTCATTGTTGAAGATGATGATGATGATATTATTTCAAGTTTAATGTTGAAGATGATGATGATGATACCTTAGCCTCATACCGATGAGGATGATGATGCTACTTTAGCTCCATGTCGTGTTGATGATGCTCCGGCCTCTGTGATATGTTGATGATGAGAAAAAATTCTGATGATTTATAAATACTCCAGTCAGTGCTCCAAGATGATATTGATGATGTTGTCCTCTCACCCACCTAATGTTGTTGATGATATTATCCTCTCTCTTGCCTGATGTTGTCATAGAATACCCTTCTTGTTAAGGGGGAGTGTTGAAATAATGTAACTGCAAAGTGTATTCTAATTATTATTGTTGTATTATTCATTAGATCAATCCCCTATTGCAGATTGATCATGTTGACTATTTTAAAAGATCAAATCCCCTTTTGCGGATTGGTCAAAACATAATTGTAATAAGAAGAATAAGAAGTCGGCCCCGGAATATATTAAAGAGGCCCCATAATATATTAAAGGTGGTTATAACCACCCAAAAGAAGAATTTGTACCTACCAGTGAAGAGACACCTTTGTCCACACGTGCCAGAGTTGTATAAATAAGGAGGCTAGTGCCTCATTTAGATACACACACACTTGTTCATTGAGAAGCAAGTTTCGGAGCTGCGGTTGGAGAAGAGAGAGAGAGAGAGAGAGAGAGAGAGAGAGAGGCACATTCTTGGGAGAGCACTTTCTGTATTTGTTTGAGTTATCTCTTGGAATTGTATTGGCTATCTATAATAAGGAAGTTTTGTTGGGTTTTATCCCCCATGAGGGTTTCCCAGGAAAAATAATGTGTCTCTTGTGATTGTGTATTTCGCGTGATCCTATATTATGCTATTGTTATCTAGTGAAATACAAAGAACTCTAATAATAGCTTAATCCTTAACAGATCAACCTCATATATTCCAGAATATTCTGTGGAACTTTTCTCCCAGTAATTTTCCCACCAATGTTTGACATGGGGGAGAGATTTAAGGTGTGCGAAGGAGATATTTTCCCTGTTGGAAAAATTGTGAACATAGAAATAACCTTCTAGCAGATTTAACCATTTGTCTAGGGAATCTGCATCTATGTGACCTTCAAATACGAGAATATCAAAATTAACTTGTACCTTGAAAGGAGAGGTGCTTCCAAAGTGGTTGTTTGATGAAGATGTGCATGTTTCTATTGACAAGCGTTGAAAGATGTGGAAAAATTCTCCATCATTTTGTCCCACTGTCACGTGAGATCTTGCTCAAGCAACAGATTGATAGAATCGTCTGCTCCATCACTTTTATTTCCTTCTTCCATGGAGGGTTTCTTGGGTGTCTTCAAGAGAACAATATTGAGACCCAACTTGCTATACTCAGACCTTGTCGGGAACATGCACTAAACAAAACTATCAAGAGTAGCTTTCTCTGATTCCACTGATCCAGATTATTCTCAGCATGAAATAAGGGTGGAGATATAATAAATCAATGTACAAAGATATATTGGATATCCAATAATATAGAATAAATGTATCATATATGCAAACATAAACACAGAAATACAGTAATACACAATTTTCTATTAATGAGTGAAAATGTGCAAAGACTGTAAAAATATAGAGTGAAAGACTCACTATAATGGTGGCAGCTTATCTCTGAGAAGAGATATGTCTGCTACTCGCATTCGCAAAAAGATGATTTTACAATGAGGCTCCAAAGGCCTTTTTATCATAAATAAAATCCAAAACCCTAATCCCGGAAGATGAAAAGCCAACAGTTTTGTGGACCCTGTTTTGGGTAGTTTGGTGTATCAACTTCTTGGGGATGTAACTTTGGCATACATTCTCTGTTTAGGGAACACGATGGCTCGTTGGAAAGGTATCATCAAGACGAATCATTTAGGGGGATCAATCAAAACCTTCAACTATCATTGAGAAGCTCGAACCTAAAAAACTTTCATTTAGGCCCTCAAAATGGCACTGGAAGTTAAAAACTGCTAAAAATAGTAAATTACCAAAATTGCCAGAAATTGTTTTGAGTCATTTGGAAAATGTGATTCGCCACCGATATCCACCTGGATCAATCCTCCCTCTTTAGGAATAAATGTCCTCCATTGCGTTGAGTGCCTGGGGGAGAGGGAAAAGCAAAGTTGTGTTGCTTAGCTTGTTGAAGGTTGTCACAAACCTATCGTTGGAAGGGTTGGACTTTTTTAACTAGTATGGCTACATGCGATTCATGTGTGCTGAAGGAATCTTTACACTTTTCTGAAATCTTTTCAACCTTCTTCTGTTGGATAGAAGGTTCATGGGTCGAGGCTGTAGTGGTTGCAGTATCCTTCTGTTCACCTTTTGAACAGATTGTGAAGAAGCTGAATTTTGTAGTATGAGATACTACCTTGAGGCATTGTTTAGGTGGGAAAATAGTTGGAACTACCTCTGTTATTCTGTAGAGATAACCCCCTAGAGTAACAATGACACTATGAGGTTGAGACTCATAGATAGCATGGCGCTTCCACATATATGGTTGGCCCAAGAGAACATCACAGACATCCAATGGGGCAACATCACATAATACCTCCTCCTTGAAGGGTTGGATTTCATTTGACAATCGACACCATTGGCTGACACGAAGATCTCATCCCTGGTGAAGCCACCTAATGTTGTATGGTTGCAGGTGTGGTGTTGTTGACAATCCCAACTGTTTGATGACCTCTGCTGAGATGAGGTTCTTTTGGCTTCCACTATCAACAATAAAATGCAGCGGGGTGCCCTTCACCCACATCTGTGAATGAAAAAGGCGATCCCCCTCTTCAGGATCTGTTGGTTCTTCTGGTTGAATTTTTGTGGTCACGACAATAGCAGTGGGGTCTATGTCAATGATTTGTCTTATGTCAGTATTTTCTAAATCAGATTTTGATTCAGGGTTTGGCTCCTTGTATTTTATTTCAACCACCAATGACTGTTTTGAGAGACATTCATCGGTGTTGTGCCAGAGGATTTTGTGGAAATCACACCATTTTTTGGTGTCCTTCTTCCTCTTCCCATGACCCTTTTTTTCTTGTGGCTTGGAATGGTTTTCGGGAGACTGTTTGTTAGGATCGTCTTTGTCATACTTTAGTTGTTGCGAATTTGCTGACTTGAACTCCCATTTGTTCTGGTGCTTAAATTTATGTGTGTTTTTAACAACATATCTATAAGCAGCACCGAGTGATGAGATGTCTAGCAAATCCATTTCAGTTTGGGTGTATCTGTGTAGAACCCCATGGTATTTCAAAACCAAATGTTGTTCAGAGTCTTTGATACCTAGCTTAGGGCGCAAGGTATGGAAGGTATTGGTGAACTCCAAAACTGCTTGACCCCTCTCTTGCCGCAATGTGGTCCATCTCATATACTGGTCCTCATAGTTGCCAACAGGGTAACACTTTTCCTTTACTACGTCCACAAAAAAATCCCAAGTGGGTTCGGCTCCATATATTCCAGAATATTTTGTGGAACTTTTCTCCCAGTAAGTTTCCCACTAATGTTTGACATGGGCGAGATATTTAAGGAGTGTGAAGGTTATATTTTCTCTGTCAAAAAAATGGTGAATAGAGAAATAACCTTCTACAAGATTTAACCATTTGTCTAGGGAATCTGCATCTATGTGACCTTTAAATACGGGAATATCAAAATTAGCATGTACCTTGAAAGGAGAGGTACTTCCAAAGTGGTTGTTTGATGAATATGTGTATGTTGCTATCGGCAAGCGTTAAAGGATGGGGGAAAAATTCTCCATCATATCGTCCCTCTGTCACGTGAGAGCTTGCTCAAGTAATAGATTGATAAAATCACCTTCTCTGACGTTTTTATTTTCTTCTGCCTGTTAAATTTTTAATTAAAATAAAGTACCAAGGGAAGTGTTTCTCTTCCCTAGGCACCTAAGGGGGGAGAAAGTGCCTAATGTGGGTCCTAGTAATTTAATTTGTGATATGAAAATTAAAATATAACTTTATGAATAAAGTGAGGGTGAGTGAAGAGACACCAAATCTCAACCACCCATCTAATCTAAACTCAACCGTTAGATTAGAAAACCCTTCACCTTCCCTCATGAGGTCGACTTGGGCAAGAGGGCGCACCCATTCTTGGGTAGTTCAAGCATTCTTGTTGAGAGAACAAGAGAGAGAAAGAGAGAGTTCAAGCTGAAGAAAAGAGACAGCATTTGCTAAAGGAGAGAACACATCCCAAAGCTGTCGTACAACATTTATTGGCACAGAAATCGAGGTAACTACTGTAATAAATTTATGAGTGTATTTCCATACAGTTTGGCACAAATTTTGAGGGTTGTACAACACAGTTTACAAGGAGCTGTTCATGTTGGGTTTTTCGTACAGTCTTAGCAGAGTTTTGGCACAAATTTTGAGACACTACGTACAACATTAATTGTTGGGACAGCCGTACAGTTGTACGGATTTCTGGGACATAAATTGAGGAGCATTTTCCAGGACTGTTTAGAAGGTTTTTAGCAAAAGAAAGTCCAGATAAGTTTGTGTAAATTTCTGAAGATGAATATGTTGTAAAAGAAATTTCTCAGAAGCTCATAAATAATAAAAAGCCCTCTCTCACTGGTTTTCCCCTTGTGGGTTTTTCCAGGGTCGAAGTTAGACCAAAAATCTTTGTGTCTATATTTTCTGAGTTTTGCATACTGCTGATATTTTTATTTATGTGTTGAAATCGATGTTCAGAATCCTCATGTTTCAGTTCTGAAGTTTATTTTCTGTTAAGTTTTTATATGCTGAAACATATGTTGAAACAATGTTGTAACTAGTGTTGAAACAGTGTTGTAACATATGTTGAAACAGTGTTGAGATTGTGTTGAAACATATGCTGTAACAGTGTTGAAACATATGCTGAAACAATGTTGGAACATATGTTGAAACAGTGTTGAAATTGTGGTGAAACATATGTTGTAACAGTGTTGAAACATATATTGAAACAGTGTTGAAACTGGGTTTGGCATTTAACTTTGGATGAAAAATCTGCGAGACTGAAACTGAGTTGGGGTCTAAAAAATTTACATGGTATCAGAGCTGAGTTGAAGAGAGGCAGAAATTTCAGCAGACAGAAAGTTGGGACAACAATCACTTCACAGGGCAGATTTTTGAATTTGTGATTTTCAGCAGAAAGAGGGTCATGGCTATTGGTTTGAGAGTTGAAGATAGACTTGATGGGGCAGCAAATTTTGGTGCTTGGAAAGAGAGGATGATCTTTCTTTTTACAAGAGAACGAGTTGTGGGACATTGTGGAGAATACCACTACTCATCCTGTTGTGGTACCTACTGATGCTACTCTTCTTNTGTGGGAGTCTTTGACTAAATTGTACCAGAGTACAAATGAGAACCGGAAGATGGTTTTGAGGGAAAAACTAAAGAGCATAAAAATGACCAAGGCTGAAAATGTGGTCACGTACCTTACTATATTGACATAGGTGAGGGATGATCTTGGAGCTGTGGGGGAAGCCAAGCTGACAGTGATATTGTGAGAACAGCATTGAATGATGTTTCCAAACAATGGGCTATTTTTGTGGAGGGCATTGTTGCTAGGGAGAAGCTTCCTGGTTGGGAACGTCTTTGGGATGACTTTGTACAGGAGGATACCCGAAGAGGTTATGTACATGGCGGTTCATCTACTGGTCATGAGGAGGAGAATGTGGCTCTTGCTACCTCTAGCAAGAAGAAGTTCAGAAAGGGTCCAAAGGGAGGACAGAAGCCCAAGGGTGAAAGGAAGAAAGACATGAGCAAAGTCAAGTGCTTTGCTTGCCATAAGTTTGGGCACTATGCAGGACAGTGTCCAAACATTAAGAAGAAACAAACAACAATTTTAACAGAGGTGGAAGAGTTTTCCACCAAGTTTGACAAGGAATTTTCCTTGATTGCATGTCTATCCTCGAGGACCACTACTTCCAATACTTGGTATATTGAAAGTGGTGCCTCTAGCCATATGAAAACAATTCGTGAGCACTTGACGGATCTTACTCAGTGTGGATATGTAGAGGTAGTGCTTGTAGATGACCGGGAGGTCAAGGTGGCTGGTTGTGGGACCGTATCATTTCAGAGGGATTCTTTGCCTCCCATGACTTTGACAGAGGTTCTTTATGTTCTAGGCTTGAAGAAGAACTTAGTGTCAGTTTCTACTATTGAGGAGAAGGGCTATGAGGTCTTGTTCCATGATGGGCAGGTGCTTATTTTCCCCAGAGGGTCTAGCATCACTTTGGCCAAAGTGATTGGTACTAGACATGAGAGGTTGTACAAGTTCTTGTTCCAACCAGTGCGAGCATTAATTCATTCTGCTAGCAACAACAATGACCTATGTGAGATATGGCACAGGAGGATGGCACATTTGCACCATGGGGCTTTTAGAGTTCTGAGGGAGATGGTGACGAGAGTTCCAAATTTCAGTTCAGAGCACCATGAGTTGTGCAAGGGGTGTACTTAGGGAAAGTACAACAAGACTTCTTTTTCGAGCAGTGAAAGTAGAGCATCAGGGATACTTGATCTTATACATTCAGATGTGTGTGGCCCGATGTCTTCGACATCGTTGACTGGATCCCTATACTATGTTGTATTTATTGATGACTTCTCTTGGAAGTCCTAGATTTTCTTCATGAAGACCAAAGGACATGTCTTCAGTCAATTCCAAGAGTTCAAATCTCTTGTGGAGAACCAGACAGGGAAGAAAATCAGAGTCCTGAGATCATACAATGGGCGTGAGTATACCTCCAAGGATTTTATGGATTTTTGTGCAGGAGAGGGCATCAGGAGGGAGTTGACTGTTCCTTACAACCCACAATAGAATGGGGTTGCTGAGAGGAAGAACAGAGCCATTGTTGGGGCTACGAGAGTCATGCTACATGATCAAGGGTTTCCACTATTTCTATGGGTTGAGGCATGCTACACTGTAGTTTATCCGCAGAACAAGAGTCCTCACAGGGCTGTGGGGAGCATGACTCCTAAGGAGCCTTTCTCTGGGAAGAAGCCTGAGGTGGGGCACTTTCAGATTTTTGGGTGCATCACTTATTCATGTCCCTTCTAAGAAGAGGAAAAAGCTAGAACCCATTGCAGAGAGAGAAATCTTTGTTGGGTACAGTGAGACTTCAAAGGCTTTATGTATTTACCTTCCTTCCTTGAGGAAGACTGTCTTGAGGAGGGATGTCAGATTTGAGGAGGATGGAACCTTTAGGAAGTCTAGAGGGACAGAGAGAGGTGAGCAGTCTTCATCTCAGATTCAAGTGAGCCTGCAATAGACTACAATGACACATATTTCAGGGCCACCAGTTTCGGTGACTACAGGTTCACAGGTGACAGGGCCATAGAGTTCAGGTTCACAGGCTACCAATCCACAGGTTTCAGGATCAGGTACTTCAGGGTCTACTACAGGATCATTGTCTTTAGCAGATGGGGTTGAGCAAGGAGAGTCCCCTCCATAGGACACTACTTCAGAAAGGAGGAAGCCCAAGTGGATTCAGGACACTTTGAGGGAGGCACAGGGTTCAGTGGGGAATCCCAAACAAGCAATGAGGGAGAGTAAACCTCCCGAGAGGTTTTGCAGCTACATCGCGATGGTGAGAAGTATTCGGGAGTCTGAGCCTTCCACTTTTGAGGAGGCCTCTAGTATACATGTATGGATAGATGCCATGATGGAAGAGTACAATTCCATCATGAAGAATGATGTCTGGGAAGTTGTTCCTAGACCTGAGGGGAAGTCAGTGGTGACTTCCAGGTGGCTCTACAAGCTAAAGCATGTTGCGGATGGCAGCATTGAGAAGTACAAAGCTCGCTTTGTGGCTCGGGGGTTTTCACAGGTTGAGGGAGTCGACTATGATGAGACCTTTGCGCTAATTGCTCGATACACTTCAATTAGGGCAGTGATCTCCATTACAGCAGAGATGGGTTGGAAGATCCACCAGATGGATGTGAAGACCGCATTTCTGAATGGTCTTATTGAGGAGGAGTTATACATTGAGCATCCATTGGGCTTTGAGGTGCATGGGAGAGAGTCTCATGTGTGCAGACTGAAGAAGGCATTGTATGGACTGAAACAAGCTCCCAGAGCTTGGTATTCGAGGATAGATGCCTATTTGCAGAAGTTGGGTTTTGAGAAGAGTGAGGTGGATCCCAACCTATACTTCATTGTGGTTGGAGAGGATCCTCTCATTCTTCTACCATATGTGGATGAAATTTTCATTACAGGGGCAAAGAGACTCATCAGCAGCTGCAAGGAGAGCCTTGCTTCAGAGTTCGAGATGACAGACATTGGACTGATGCATTACTTTTTGGGATTGGAGGTTTGGTAGGAGCTTGGACACATCTTCCTGGGACATGGGAAGTATGTGTGTGAAATTCTGAGCAGATTTCAGATGGGAGATAGCAGGCCCATGACCACTCCCATGATTGCCAACTGGAAGAAGCTTCATGCTTCTGAGTCACAGTTGGTGGATCCCACTTTGTATCATCAGTTGATCGGGGCATTGATGTATTTGGTCAATACCAGGCCAGATATTTGTTTTGTTGTCAACACTCTCAGTCAGTTCATGGTGGAGCCTAGGAGAGTGCACTGGGTGGGAGAAAAACATGTGCTCAAGTATCTTTGTGGTAAGGTAGATTATGGTTTGGACTATCATAGAGGAGATGGAGTTCGTCTAGTTGGCTATACAGACTCAGATTGGGCAGGATGTGTCAGTGACAGGAAAAGCACTTCAAGGTGCTGCTTCGGATTGGGATTTGTAGTTGTGTCTTGGTTTAGTCGGAAGCAAAAGTTAGTGGATTTGAGTTCGACAGAGGCTGAGTATATGGCAGCTAGTCAAGCTAGTTGTGAGGCCCTTTGGCTTCGCAAGATGTTGGTTGGATTGTTCGGTGTGCAGTTAAGGCCTACTGTGATTTACTGTGATAATCAGAGTTGCATTAAATTCTCGGAGAATCCATTTTTTCATGACCAGTCTAAGCATATCGAGATTCGGTATCACTTCATCCGTGATTATGTTCAGAGAGGAGTTGTGGAGCTATAGTACATATCTATAGAGGAGCAGTTTGCAGACATACTCACCAAGGCATTGGGTAGAGGCAAGTTTGTATTTTTCCAGGACAAGCTTGGAGTGGTGAGTAACACTTTCCTCGGTATGAGGGAGTGTTAAATTTTTAATTAAAATAAAGTACCAAGGCAAGTGTTTCTCTTCCCTAGGCACCTAAGGGGGAGAAAGTGCCTAATGTGGGTCCTAGTCATTTAATTTGTGAGATGAAAATTAAAATATAACTTTATGAATAAAGTGAGGGTGAGTGAAGAGACACCAAATCTCATCCACCCATCTAATATAATCTCAATCGTTAGATTAGAAAACCCCTCACCTTCCCTCATGAGGTCGACTTGGGAAAGAGGGTGCACCCATTCTTGGGTAGTTCAAGCATTCTTGTTGAGAGAACAAGAGAGAGAAAGAGAGAGGTCGATCTGAAGAAAATAGACAACATTTGCTAAAGGAGAGAACGCATCCCAAAGCTGTCGTACAACATTTATTGGCACAGAAATCAAGGTAACTGCTATAATAAATTTTTGAGTGTATTTTCGTACAGTCTGTACAGTCCGTACAGTTTGGCATGAATTTTGAGGGTCGTACAACATGGTTTACAAGGAGCTGTTCATGTTGGGTTTTCCATACAGTCTTAGCAAAGTTTTGGCATGAATTTTGAGATAGTTCGTACAACATTAATTGTTGGGACAGCCGTATAGTTGTACGGATTTCTGGGTCAAAAATCGAGGAGTATTTTCCAGGACTGCTCAGAAGGATTTTAGCGAAAGAAATTCCAAATAAGTTTGTGTAAATTTCTGAAGATGAATATGCTGTAAAAGAAATTTCTCAGAAGCTCATAAATAATAAAAAGCCCTCTCTCACTAGTTTTCCCCCTGTGGGTTTTTCCAGGGTCGAAGTTAGACCAAAAATCTTTGTGTCTATATTTTCTGAGTTTTGCATACTGGTGATATTTTTATTTCTGCATTGAAAATGATGTTCAGAATCCTCATGTTTCAATTATGAAGTTTATTTTCTGTTAAGTTTTTATATGCTAAAACGGTGTTGAAACATATGCTGAAACAGTGTTGTAACTAGTGCTAAAATAGTGTTGTAACATATGTTGAAACATTGTTGTAACATATGTTGAAACAGTGTTGATATTGTGTTGAAACATATGTTGTAACGGTGCTAAAACATATGCTGAAACAGTGTTGTAACATATGATGAAACAGTGTTGAAATTGTGGTGAAACATATGTTGTAACAGTGCTGAAACATATGCTGAAACAGTGTTGAAACTGGGTTTGGCATTTAACTTTGGTTGAAAAATCAGCGAGACTGAAACTGGGTTGGGGTATGAAAAATTTACACCGCCATGGAGAGTTTCTTGGGTGTGCGAGAGCGATTTTCTTCAAGAGAGACAAGATCGAGACCCAACTTGCTATACTCAGACCTCGTCAGGGACATGCATTAAACAAAACGATCAAGAGAAGCCTGCTCTAATACCACTGATCCATATTATTTTCGGCACGAAATGAGCGCGGAGATATAATAAGTCAATGTACAAAGATATATTGAATATCCAATAATATAAAAGAAATGTATCAGAGATGCAATCATAAACACAGAGATATAGTAATACAATTTTTTTATTAATGAAAGAAAATGTACAAAGACTGTAAAAATACAGAGTGAAAGACTCACTAGAATGGTGGAAACTTATCTCTGAGAAGAGACATGTCTGCTACTCGCATTCGAGAGAAGATGATTTTACAATGAGGCTCAAAAGGAATTTTTATCATACTAAAATCCAAAACCTTAACCCCAGAAGATTAAAAGCCAATGGTTTTGTGGACACTATTTTGGATAGTTTGGTGTATCAACTTCCCGGGGGTGTAACTTTGGCATATGATCTCCATTTGGGGCACACGATAACTCCTTGGCAAGGTATCGTAGAGGAGAATAATTTAGGTGGCTCAATTAGAGCCTTTGGATATCATTGAGAAGCTCGATCCCAAAAAACCTTCATTTAGGCCCTCAAAATGGCCACGAAAGTTAAAAACTGATAAAAATAGTAAATTACCAAAATTGCCAGAAAATTGTTTTGAGCCAGTTGGAAAAGGTGGGTGGCCATCGATATCCATTTGGATCAATCCTCCCTCCTTACGAATAAATGGTCTCCATTGTGTTGAGTGCCTGGGGGAGAAGGAAAAGCGTTTGTTGAATATGCATCTTGATGAGTTACTTGCCTTGTTGGAGAAGTTGTGTTGCTTCGCTTGTTGAAGGTTGTCACAAACCTGTGGATGGAAGGGTTGGACCCTTTTAAACAGTCTGGCTACATTAGATTTCTGTGTGAAAAAGGAATATTTACACTTTGTTGCAATCTTTTCGAACTGTTTTTGTTGGATATAAGGTTCTTGGTATGAGGTTGTAGTGGTTGTAGTATCCTTATTTTCACCTTTTGAACAGATTGTGAAGACGCTGAATTTTGTAGTATGAGATACTACCTTGCGACATTGTTTAGGTGGGACAATAGTTGGAACTACCTTTGGTATACTTTAGATATGAACCCCTAGAGTAACAATGACACTACGAGGTCGAGACTCAAGCATGGTGCTTCCACATATATAGTTGGCCCAAGAGAACATCACATACATCCAACAGGGCAACATCACATAATACCTCATCATTGAAGAGATGGATGTTGTATGACAATTGACACTGTTGGATAACATGAAGATCTTGTCCCTGGTGAAGCCACCCAATGTTGTATGGTTGCGGGTGTGGTCTTGTCAACAATATCAATTGTTTGATGACCTCTATTGAGATAAGGTTCTTCTGGCTTCTGTTATAACCAATAAAATGCAGCGAGGTTCCCTTCTCCCACATCTGTGAATGAAAAAGGTTATCCCTCTCTTTAGGATCTATTGGTTCTTCTAGTTGAATTATTTTGGTCGCGACAATATCAGTGGGGTCTGTGTCGATGATCTGTCTTCTATCAGTATTTTCTGAATCAGATCACGAATCAGGGTTCAACTCCCTATCTTTGATTTCAACCACCAATTATTGTTTTGAGTGACATTCATCGGTGTTGTGCCAGGGGATTTTGTGGAAATTGCACCATTTTTCGGTGTCCTTCTTCGTCTTCCCGTGACCCTCCTTTTCATGTGGCTTGGACTAGTTTTTGGGAGACTATTTGTTAGGGTCATCTTTTTCATACTTTGGTTGTTACAGATTTGTAGACTCGAACTCCTGTTTGTTCTGGTGCTTAAATTTCTGCTCAATTTTAAGAGCATATCTATAAACAACATTGAGTGATGAGATGTCTAGAAAATCCATTTCAATTTGGATGTATCTGTGTAGAGCCCCACGGTATTTCAGAACTAAATGTCATTCAGAGTCTTTTATACCCATCTTGGTGTGCATGGTATGGAAGGTATTGGTGAACTTTTCTTGGCCCCTCTCTTGTCATAGTGTGGTTCATCTCATATACTGGTCCTCATAGTTGCCAACAGGGTAATAATGTTCCTTTATTGCATCCACAAAAAAATCCCAAGTGGGTCTGGTCCCATATATTCCAGAATATTCTGTGAAACTTTTCTCCCAGTAAGTTTCCCACCAATGTTTGACATGGGGGAGATCTTTAAGGAGTGTGAAGGTGATCTTTTCCCTATCGAAAAAATGGTGAACAGAGAAATAACCTTCTAGCAGATTTAACCATTTGTTTAGGGAATCTGCATCTATGTGACCTTCAAACACAAGAATATAAAAATTAATATGTACCTTGAAAGGAGAGGTGTTTCCAAAGTTGTTATTTGATGAAGATGCACCTTTTTCTATCGTTAGGCATTGAAGGATGTGGGAAAAATTCTCCATCATTTCATCCCTCTGTCATGTGAGAGCTTACTCAAGAAACAGATTGATAGAATCGTCTGCTCCATCATTTTTATTTTCTTCCGCCATGGAGAGTTTCTTGGGCATGCGAGAGCAATTGTCTTCAAGAGAGACAATCTCGAGACCCAACTTGCTATACTCGGACCTTGTCGGGGACATGTACTAAAGAAAACGATCAAAATCAACATGCTCTGATACCACTGATCCAGTTTATTTTCTGCACGAAATGAGGGAGGAGATATAATAAATAAATATACAGAGATATCTCGGATATCCAATAATATAAAAGAAATGTATCATATATGCAACCATAAACACAGAGATACAATAATACATAATTTTCTATTAATGATCGAAAATGTAGAAAGACTGTAAAAATACAGAGTGAAAGACTCGCTAGAATGGTGGTAGCTTATATCTGAGAAAGTACGTGTCTGCTACTCGCATTCGCAAGAAGATGCTTTTACAATGAGGCTCCAAAGGCCCTTTTATCATAAATAAAATCCAAAACCCTAATCCCGAAATATGAAAAGCCAACAATTTCGTGGACCTCATTTTGGGTAGTTTGGTGTATCAACTTCCTGAGGGCATAACTTTGGCATACGATATTTGTTTGGGCCACACGATAGCTCGTTGGAAAGGTATCGTCAAGGAAAAACATTTACAGGGCTCAATCAGAGCCTTCATCTATCATTGAGAATATTGATCCAAAAAAACCTTCATTTAGGCCCTCAAAATGGCCACGGAAGTTAAAAACAACTAAAAATAGTAAATTACCAAAATTGCTAGAAAACTATTTTAAGCCAGTTGAAAAAGTTGGGCGGCCACCGATATCCACCTGGATCAATCCTCCCTCCTTAGGAAGCAATGGTTTCCATTGCATTGAGTGTCGGGGGGAGAGGGAAAAGCGCTTGTTGAATATGCATCTTGATGAGTTGTTTGCCTTGTTGGAGAAGTTGTTTTGCTTAACTTGTTGAAGGTTGTCACGAACTTGTGGCTGAAAGGGTTGGAACTTTTTAGACATTCTGGCTACATGAGATGCTTGTGTGCAAAAGTAATCTTTACACTTTGTTGCAATCTTATCGACCTGATTTTGTTGATAGAAGGTTCTTGGGTTGAGGCTGTAGTGGTTGCAATATCCTTCTGATCACCTTTTGAACTTATTGTGAAGAAGTTGAATTTTGTAGTATGAGATACTACCTTGCGACATTGTTTAGGTGGGATAATAGTTGGAACTACCTCTAGTATTCTATTGAGATGACCCACCAGAGTAACAATGACACTACGAGGTCGAGACTCATAGATAGCATGGAGCTTCCAAATATATGGTTGGCCCAAGAGAACATCACAGACATCCAACGGGACAACATCACATAATACCTCGTACTTGAAAGGTTGGATGTCATATGACAATCGACATTGTTGTCTGACACAAAGATCTCATCCCCGGCGAAGCCACCCAATGTTGTATTGTTGTGGGTGTGGTGTTGTTGACAATCCCAACTGCTTGATGACCTCTACTGAGATGAGGTTCTTTTGGCTTCCGCTATCAACAATAAAATGAATCGGGGTGCCCTTCACCCATATCTATGAATGAAAAAGGTGCTCCCCCTCTTCAGGATCTGTTGGTTCTTCTGGTTGAATTGTTGCGGTCGCAAAAATAGCAGTGGGGTCTGCGTTGATGATCTGTCTTATGTCAGTATTTTCTGAGTTAGATTCTAAATCAAGGTTCATCTCCTTGTCTTTGATTTCGACCACCAATGACTATTTTGAGCGACATTCATCAGTGTTGTATAAGGGTCTTTTGTGGAAATCACACCATTTTCTGGTGTCCTTCTTCGTCTTCCCGTGACCCTTTTTTTCCTGTGGCTTGGATTGGTTTTCAGGAGAATGATTGTTCGAGCCGTCTTTGTCATACTTTGGTTGTTGTGAATTTGCAGACCCAAAATCTTGTTTGTTCTGGTGCTTAAATTTCTACTCAATTTTAACATCATATGTATAAGTAGCACCGAGTGATGAGATGTCCAGAAAATCCATTTTAGTTTGGATGTATCTGTGTAGAGCCCCATGGTATTTCAGAACCAAATTTCATTCAGAGTCTTTGATACCTAGCTTAGTGGGAAAGGTATGGAAGGTATTGGTGAACTCCATAACTTCTTGGTCCCTCTCTTTCCGCAGTATGGTCCATCTCATATACAAGTCCTCATAGTTTCCAGCAGGGTAATATTGTTCCTTTACCACGTCCACAAAAAAATCCCAAGTGGGTTCAGCCCCATATATTCCAGAATATTCTATGGATATTTGTTCCTAGTAAGTTTCCCACAAATTTTTGACATGGGGGGGATCTTTAAGGAGTGCGAAGGTGATCTTTTCCCTGTCAAAAAAATGGTGAACAGAGAAATAACCTTCTACTATATTTAACCATTTGTCTAGGGAATATACATCTATGTGACCTTCAAATACGAGAATATCAAAATTAACTTGTACCTTGAAAGGAGAGGTGCTTCCAAAGTGGTTGTTTGATTAATATGTGCATGTTGCTATCGGCATGCATTGAATGATGTGGAAAAAATTATCCATCATTTCATCCCTCTCTCGTGTGAGAGCTTGCTCAAGCAACATATTGATAGAATCATTTGATCTGTCATTTTTCTTTTCTTCCACCATGGAGGGTTTCTTGAGCATGAAAGAGTGATTTTCTTCAAGAGAGACAAGCTCTAGAACCAAATTTCTATACTCGGACCTCATCGGGGACATGCACTAAAGAAAATGATCAATAGCAGCCTGCTCTGATGCCACTAATCCAGATTATTTTCGACACGAAATGAGGGCAGAGATATAATAAATCAATGTATAGAGATATCTCAGATATCCAATAATATAAAAAAAATGTATCAGAGATGCAACCATAAACATAGAGATATAGTTATACACAATTTTCTATTAATAAGCGAAAATGTACAAAGACTGTAAAAATACAGAGTGAAAGACTCGCTAGAATGGTGGCATCTTATCTCTGAGAAGAGATGTGTATGATACTCGCATTCGCAAGAAGATGATTTTAAAATGAGGCTCCAAAGGCATTTTTATCATAAATAAAATACAAAACCCTAACCCCGGAAGATGAAAATCCAACAGTTTTGTGGACCCCGTTTTAGGTAGTTTGGTGTATCAACTTCCCGGGGGTGTAACTTTGGCATACGATCTTCGTTTGGGGTGCATGATAGCTCATTGGAAAGGTATCGTCGAGGAGAATAATTTAGGGGGATCAATCAAAGCCTATAACCAACACTAACAAGTTTGGTCCCAAAAAACCTTCATTTAGGCCCTCAAAATGGACCCGGAAGTTAAAAACTGCTAAAAATAGTAAAATACCAAAATTGCCAAAAAACAAAATTGAGCCAGTTGGAAAAGGTGGATGGCCACTGATGTCCACCTTGATCAATCCTCCCTCTTTAGGAAGCAATGGTCTCCATTGTGTTGATTTCCAAGAGGAGAGGGAAAAGCATTTGTTGAATCTGCTTCTTGATGAGTTGCTTTCCTTGTTGGAGAAGTTGTGTTGCTTTGCTTGTTGAAGGTTGTCACGAACCTATGGCTAGAAGGGTTGGACCTTTTTAACTAGTCTAGCTACATGAGATTCCTGTGTGCAAAATGAATCTTTACACTTTGTTGCAATCTTTTCGACCTGCTTCTGTTGGATAGAAGGTTCTTGGGCTGAGGTTGTAGTGGTTGCAATATCCTTCTGTTCACCTTTTGAACAGATTGTGAAGAAGTTGAATTTTGTAGTATGAGATACTACCTTGCGGAATTGTTTAGGTGGGAAAATAGTTGCAACTACCTATGGTATCCTATAGAGATGACCCCCCAGAGTAACAATGACACTACGAGGTCTAGACTCATAGATAGCATGGTGCTTCCACATATGTGGTTGGCCCAAGAGAACATCACAGACATACAACATGGAAACATAACATAATACCTCATCCTTGAAGGGTTGGATGTCATATTACAATCGACACTACTAGCTGACACGAAGATATCATCCCTGGAAAATCCACCCAATGTTGTATGGTTATGGGTGTTGTGTTGTCGACAATCCAAATTGTTTGATGACCTCTACTGAGATTAGGTTCTCCTAGCTTACACTATCAAGAATAAAATGCAGTGGGATTCCCTTCACCAGGTGCTCCCCCTCTTCAGGATCCGTTGGTTCTTTCAGTTGAATTGTTGCAGTCACGACAATAGCAATGGGGTTTGTGTCGATGATCTATCTTCTGTCAGTATTTTTTGAATCAGATTCTGAATCAGGGTTCGTCTCTTTGTTTCTAATTTCAAACACCAATGAATATTTTGAGTGACATTCATCGGTGTTGTGCTAGGGGATTTTGTGGAAATCGCACCATTTTCCAGTGTCCTTCATCTTCCCGTGACCCTTCTTTTCCTGTGGCTTGCACTGGTTTTTGGGAGACTATTTGTTAGGTTCGTCTTTATCATACTTTGGTTGTTGCGGATTTGCAGACCCAAACTCCCATTTGTTCTGGTGCTTAAATTTCTTCTCGATTTTAACAACATATCTATAAGTAGCACCGAGTGATGAGATGTCTAGAAAATTCATTTAATTTGTATGTATCTGTGTAGATCCCCACGGTATTCAGAACCAAATGTCATTCAGAGTCTTTGATACCCATCTTGGTGCACAATTTATGGAAGGAATTGGTGAACTTTGAAACTACTTGGCCCCTCTCTTGGCACAGTGTGGTCCATCTCATGTACTAGTACTCATAGTTTCCAACAGGGTAATATTGTTCCTTTACTGCTTCCGTAAAAAAATCCCAAGTGGGTTCAGCCCCATATATTCCATAATCTTATGTGGAAATTTGCTACCAGTAAGTTTTCAACCAATGTTTGACATGGGGGAGATATTTAAGGAGTGCAAAGGTGATATTTTCCCTGTCATAAAAATGGTGAACAAAGAAATAACCTTCTATCAAATTTAACCATTTGTCTAGGGAATCAGCATCTATGTGACCTTCAAATACGAGAATATCAAAATTAACCTATACCTTGACAGGAGAGGTGCTTCCAAAGTGGTTTTTTGATGAATATGTGTCTGTTTCTATCGGCAATAATTGAAGGATGTGGGAAAAATTCTCCATCATTTCTTCCCTCTATCACGTCAGAGCTTTCTCAAGCAACAGATTTATAGAATCGTCTAGTCCATCGTTTTTGTTTTCTTCCTCCATGGATGGTTTATTTGGCATGTGAGAGCGATTTTTTTAATGAGAGACAAGATCAAGACCCAACTTGCTATACTTAGACCTCGTCGGGGACATGCACTAAAGAAAATGATCAAGAGCAACCTTCTCTAATACCACTGATCCAAATTATTTTTGGCACGAAATGAGGGTGGAGATATAATATATCAATGTATAGAGATATATCGGATATCCAATAATATAAAATAAATGTATCATAGATGAAACCATAAACACAAAGAAACAGTAATACACAATTTTCTATTAATGAGCGAAAAATGTATAAAGACTATAAAAATACAGAGTGAAAGACTCGCTAGAATGGTGGAAACTTATCTCTTAGAAGAGACGTGTCCGCTACTCGCATTCACAAGAATATGATTTTACAATGAGGATCCAAAGGCATTTTTATCATAAATAAAATCCAAAACCCTAACCCCGAAAGATGAAAGCCAACAGTTTTGTGGACCCCCTTTTGGGTAGTTTGGTGTATCAACTTTTCGGGGGTGTAACTTTAGCATACAATCTCCCGTTGGGGCACACGATAGCTCGTTGGAAAGGTATCATCGAGGAGAATCATTTAGGGGGGTAAATCAAAGCCTCTGGATGTCATTGAGAAGCTCGATCTCAAAAAACCTTCATTTAGGCCCTCAAAATGGTCCCGGAAGTTAAAAACTACTAAAAATAGTAAATTGCCAAAAACATGTTTTGAGCCAGTTGTAAAAGGTGGGTGGCCATAGATGTCCACTTGGATCAATCCTTCCTCCTTAGGAAGCAATGGTATCCATTGTGTTGAGTGCCTGGGGGAGAGGTAAAAGTGTTTGTTGAATCTGCATCTGGATGAGTTGCTTGCCTTGTTGGAGAAGTTGCGATGCTTAGCTTGTTGAAGGTTTTCACAAACCTGTCGCTGGAAGGGTTGGACCTTTTTAACTAGTATGGCTACATGAGATGCATGTGTGAAAAAGGAATATTTACACTTTTTTGCAATCTTATCGACCTACTTCTTTTGGATAGAAGGTTCTTGGGTCGAAGTTGTAGTGGTTGCAGTATTCTTTTGTTCTCCTTTTGAACAGATTGTGAAGAAGTTGAATTATGTAGTATGAGATACTACCTTGCAGCATTGTTTAGGTGGGACAATATTTGGAACTACCTCTAGTATCCTGTAGAGATGACCCCCTAGAGTAACAATGAAATTATGAGGTCAAGACTCATAGATAACATGGTGCTTCCACATATATGGTTGGCCCAAGATAACATCACAGACATCTAACGGGGCAACATCACATAATACCTCCTCCTTGAAGGGTTGGATTTCATATGACAATTGACATTGTTGGCTGACACGAAGATATCGTCCCTGGCGAAGCCACCCAATGTTGTATGGTTGCGGATGTGGTGTTGTCAACAATCCCAACTGTTTGATGACCTCTGTTGAGATGAGGTTATTTTGGCTTCCACTATAAACAATAAAATATAGCGGGGTACCCTTCACCCACATCTATGAATGAAAAAGGTGCTCGCCCTCTTCAGGATTTGTTGGTTCTTCTGGTTGAATTTTTGTGGTCGCGACAATAGCAGTGGGGTCTGTGTCGATGATTTGTCTTCTATTGGTATTTTCTAAATCAGATTTTGAATCAAGGTTTGGCTCCTTGTCTTTTATTTCAACCACTAATGATTTTTTTGAGCGACATTCATCAATGTTGTGCCAGGGGATTTTGTGGAAATCACATCATTTTCTGGTTTCCTTCTTCATCTTTCCGTGACCCTTCTTTTCATGTGGCTTGGAATGGTTTTCAAGAGACTGTTTGTTAGGGTCGTCTTTTTCATACTTTGGTTGTTGAGGATTTGCAGACTGGAACTCCCATTTGTTCTAGTGCTTAAATTTATGCTCGATTTTTACAGCATATCTATAAGAAGCATCGAGTGATGAGATGTCCAGAAAATCCATTTCAATTTGCATGTATTTGTGTAGAGACCCATTGTATTTCAGAACCAAATGTCGTTCAGATTCTTTGATACCCAACTTGGTGCGCAAGATATGGAAGGTATTGGTGAACTCTGAAACTGCTTGGCCCCTCTCTTGTCGCAATGTGGTCCATCTCATATACTGGTCCTCATAGTTTCCAATAAGGTAATACTTTTCCTTTACCGCGTCCACAAAAAAATCCCAAGTGGGTTCGACCCCGTATATTCCAGAAACTAATGTGGAACTTTTCTCCCAGTAATTTTCCCACCAATGTTTGACATGGGGGAGAGCTTTAAGGAGTGTGAAGGTGATCTTTTCTCTATCATAAAAATGGTGAACAAAGAAATAACCTTCTAGCAAATTTAACCATTTATCTAGGGAATCTGCATCTATGTGACCTTCAAAGACGGGAATATCAAAATTAATCTGTACCTTAAAGTGAGAGGTGCTTCCAAAGTGGTTGTTTGATGAAGATGTTCTTGTTGCTATCGGTAGGCATTGAAGGATGTGGGAAAAATTCTCCATCATTTCGTCCCTCTGTCACGTGAGATCTTGCTCAAGCAACAAATATATAGAATCGTCTGCTCCATCGTTTTTCTTTTCTTTGGCCATGGAGGGTTTCTTGGGCGTGTGAGAGTGATTTTATTCAAGAGAGACAAGCTCGAGACCCAAATTTATATACTCATACCTCGTCGGGGGCATGCACTAAAGAAAATGATCAAGAACAGCATGCAATGATACCACTGATCCAAATTATTTTTGGCACGAAATGAGGGTGGAGATATAATAAAGCAATGTATGGAGAAATCTTGGATATCCAATAATATAAAATAAATGTATCAGAGATGCAACCATAAACACAGAGATATATTAATTCACAATTTTCTATTAATGAGAGAAAATGTACAAAGATTGTAAAAATACAGAGTGAAAAACTCGCTAGAATGGTGGCAGCTTATCTCTGAGAAGAGACGTGCCCACTACTCGCATTCGCAAGAATATTCTTTTACAATGAGGCTCCAAAGGAATTTTTATCATAAATAAAATCCAAAACCCTAATCTTGGAAGATGAAAATCCAACATTTTTGTGGACCTCGTTTTGGGTAGTTTGGTGTATCAACTTCCCGGGGGCATAACTTTGGCATACGATCTCAGTTTGGGGTGCATGATAGATTGTTGGAAGGTATCATCGAGGAGAATCATTTAGGGGGATCAATCAAAGCCTCCGGCTATCATTGAGAAGCTTGATCCCAAAAAACCTTCATTTAGGCCCTCAAAATGGACCCAGAAGTTAAAAACTGCTAAAAATAGTAAATTACAAAAATTGCCAGAAAATTGTTTTGAGCCAGCTGGAAAAGGTGGGTGGCCACCGATATCCAGCTGGATCAATTCTCCCTCCTTAGAATAAATGGTAGCAATTGCATTGAGTTCCTGGGGGAGAGGGAAAAGTGTTTGTTGAATCTGCATCTTGGTGAGTTGCTTGCCTTCTTAGAGAAGTTATGTTGCTTAGCTTGTTGAAGGTTGTCGCGAACCTATGGTTGGAAGGGTTGGACATTTTTAACCAGTCTGTCTACATGATATGCCTGTGTGCAGAAGGAATATTTACACTTTGTTACAATCTTTTCGACCTTCTTATGTTGGACAGAAGGTTCTTGGGCCGAGGTTGTAGTGGTTGCAATATCCTTATGTTCACCTTTTGAACAGATTGTGAAGAAGCTAAATTTTGTAGCATCAGATACTACCTTGAGGCATTGTTTAGGTGGGATAATAGTTGGAACTACCTCTGGTATCCTGTAGAGATGACCCCCCAGAGTAACAATGACACTACAAGTTTGAGACTCATATATAGCATTGTGCTTCCACATATATGGTTGGTCCAAGAGGACATCATAGACATCCAATGGGGAAACATCACATAATACCTCGTCCTTGAAGGGCTATATGTCGTATGAAAATTGACATTGTTGGTTGAAATGAAGATATCATCCCTAGAAAAGCCACCCAATGTTGTATGGTTCTAGGTTTGGTGTTGTCGACAATCCCAACTGTTTGATGACCTCTGTTGAGATGAGGTTCTTCTGGCTTCCACTATCAACAATAAAATGTAGCAGGGTGCCCTTCATCCACATCTATGATTGAAAAATGCACTCCCCCTCTTCAAGATCTATTGGTTCTTCTAGTTGAATTGTTGCGGTCGCAACAATAGTAGTGGGGTCTGAGTCAATGATCTATCTTATGTCAATATTTTTTGAATCAAATTCTCAATCAGGGTTCAACTCCTTGTCTTTCATTTCGGCCACCAATGATTGTTTTGAGTGACATTCATCGGTGTTGTGCAAGGGGATTTTGGGGAAATCGCATAATTTTTCAGTGTCCTTCTTCATCTTCTCGTGACCCTTCTTTTCCTGTGGCTTGGACTAGTTTTTGGGAGACTATTTGTTAGGGTCGTCTTTGTCATAATTTTCTTGTTGTGGGTTTGCAGAACTGAACTCTCGTTTGTTCTGGTGCTTAAATTTCTGCTCTATTTTAACAACATATCTATAAGCATCATCGAGTGATGAGATGTACAGAAAATCCATTTCAGTTTGGATGTATCTGTGTAGAGCCCCACAATATTTCAAAACCAAATGTCATTCAAAGTCTTTGATGCTCATCTTGGTGCACAAGGTATGGAAAGTATTGGTGAACTATGGAATTGCTTGGCCCCTCTCTTGTCGCAGTGTGGTCCATCTCATATATTGGTCCTCAGAGTTGCCAACAAGGTAATATTTTTTGTTTACCACGTCCATCAAAAAATCTCAAGTGGGTTCGACCCCATAAATTTGAGAATCTTCTATGGAACTTTTCTCCCAATAAGTTTCCCACCAATGTTTGACATGGGGGAGATATTTAAGGAGTGTCAAGGTGATCTTTTTCCTGTTGGAAAAATGGTGAACATAGAAATAACCTTCTAGCAGATTTAACCATTTATCTAGGGAATGTTCATCTATGTGACCTTCAAATACAGGAATATCAAAATTAACATGTATCTTGAAAGGAGAGGTTCTTCCAAAGTGGTTGTTTTATGAATATGCACTTGTTGCTATCGGCAGGCGTTGAAGGATGTGGGAAAAATTCTCCATCATTTCATCCCTATGTCGCATGAGAGATTTATCAAGCAACAGATTGATAGAATCATTTGCTCCATCATTTTTCTTTTCTTCCTCCATGGAGGGTTTCTTGGGCGTGCGAGAGTGATTGTCTTCAAGAGAGACAAGCTCAAGACCCAACTTGTTATACTCGGACGTCATCGGGGACATGCACTAAATGAAATGATCAAGGGATATCTCAGATATCCAATAATATAAAATAAATGTATCAAAGATGAAACCATAAACACAGATATATAGTAATACACAATTTTCTATTAATGAGTGAAAATGTACAAAGACTGTAAAAATGCAGAGTGAAAGACTCGCTAGAATGGTGGCATCTTATCTCTGAGAAGAGACATGTCCGCTACTCGCATTTGCAATAAGATTCTTTTACAATGAGGCTCCAAAGGCCTTTTTATCATAAATAAAATCCAAAACCCTAACCCTGGAAGATGAAAAGCCAATAGTTTTGTGGACCCTGTTTTGGGTAGTTTGGTGTATCAACTTCCCGGGGGTGTAAATTTGGCATATGATCTTCATTTTGGGTGCACAATATCTCATTGGAAAGGTATCTTCAAGGAGAATCATTTAGGGGGCTCAATCAGATCTTCTGGCTATCATTGAGAAGCTTGATCCCAAAAAACCTTCATTTAGGCCCTCAAAATGGCCCTGGAAGTTAAAAACTGCTAAAAATAGTATATTACCAAAATTGTCAGAAAATTGTTTTGATCCAGTTGGAAAATGTGGGTGGCCATCGATATCCACCTAGATCATGGAAGGATTGACCAAATATTCCTTAATTGTAAGAGTTCAGTTGATCGAAAAAGATAAATGTAAATTCTTTGGTAGAAATTCTAAGTTGAAGGGTAGATCTAATCCACGGTTCAATTGACAAGAAGATGTTGGAAATGCGGTAAAGTTGGGCATTACAAAAGGGTCTACAATTCAAAGGTGATAGAAATCAATAAAGGACCCAACGAGAAGCAGTTGATTGAAAGAAATACATTTTTGGATAAAGGATGCGATGTGGATCTGGTGTCGATCAGTACATAGTTGGATTAGGATGTTTGGTTGATTGAATTAAGAGTGTCATTTCATATGACACCTCACAGAGAATGGTTCTATGAATATGATATATATGAAGGGGGGATGACTCGACAATAAAAATTGTTGGATAGGGAAGAGTTTGATTGATATTGTAGGATGGGAGGAATAGAACCCTTCCACACGTGCTACATATTTCATTTTTGGAAATAAACCTGATATCTTCCAGCTAGATGAGTGATACATGAGTGCACACTCTATTTTAGAATGATACATGAAAAATGGTTGGGGGTTTGATGGTCTTAATGAAATGAGTTCGGATTGGAATGATATACATGTTGTTAGGGAATTTGAATCAACCAGATGTAACAACATTGTTGTTCCTCAAGTTGACTTCACTTGACTCATCTCGGATTGAGTCAATTCAAACCAACTCGACAATTATTCATCAAGTAAATTTGAATATGTTGTGACACCAAAGGATAGGATGCATTGGAGAAAAAGGACTTCGATCTATGCACAAAAGGTATGGTCGAAGGTTTTCCTAATTGTAATTTGGAAGTCATTTTTTTTTAACATTGCATATATGGAAAATGGAATCGGGTTAGGTTTCCATAGGAGTGACAATGGCAAAGGGGATTCTAGAATTGATTCATAGTGATGTGTTTGGGCATGTGATAGTCCCTTCACTTGGTGGGTCCCTGTATTATGTCTCCTTCATAGAATATTTTTCCAAGAAGACATGGATATATTTCCTGAGGAAGAAATCATAGGTTTTCGAGAAATTCAAAGAGTTTAAATCTCTTGTGGAAATCTAGACATATCAGAAGATCAAGGTGTTGAGAACTGATAATGGTGGTGAATTCTATGGAAAGGATTTTTAGTAGTTCTGTAAATAGTGTGGAATGGAACACAAAAATACCACACCATATACCTCATAATAGAATGTATTCGTTGAGAGAATGAACAAAACATTAATGGACAAAGAAAGGAGCATGTTTAATGGTGTGAGGCTTGCACAAGAATTCTAGGCAGAGGCAATCAACATTGCAAAATATTTGGTAAATATGTATCCTTCATTGGCGCTAGTCGACTCGACTCCACATGAGGTATGGTTTTGTAAGAAGCCTTCTCTTTCACATATCAAATTATTTGTCCGTGATGCATTTGTGCATTTTCCCAAGGAAAAAAGGAGCAAGATGAACAAGAAGGAAATCAATTGTATTTTCATTAGGTACAAGGATGGAATGAAAAGATATAAGCTTTGGGATCCAACATCAAGTAAAATAGTTTATAGTCAAAATGTGGTCTTTAGAGAATCCAGAGGAGTGTTTGAGTCTGAAGTGGTTCAAAACTCAGAAACATCCAAAGAAGGTGAGGTTTGAACTAAGGAACAAAGAAGATGATTTATATGAGTCGACTGAATCAGATGAAGAGGTAGAATAATCGAATCTAGTTGTAAGGAGGTATGAATGAGTAAGAAAACCAATTGAAAGGTATAGTCCACATGATTTTTGTTTTTCATTTGTATTAACTGCCACTAACAAGGAGTCCAAGTCGGTTAGGGAGGTAGTTGACTCAACATAGGGTAGACTCTAGAAGCATGACATGGTCGAAGAGATGGAATCCTTACACAAGAATGAGACATGGGATTTGGTAGAATTACCTAATGGAAGAAATCTTGTTGGTATCAAGTGGGTGTTTAAGAAAAAGTTAAATGTAGCAGGTCAAGTTGAGAAATTCAAATCTCAACTGGTAGTGAAAGGATTTTCCCAAGTCGAAGGAATCGACTTCAGAGAGATTTTTTCCCTTGTTGAAAAATTAACTTACATTAGAGTACTAATGTCTCTGGCTAGAGAATTTGATCTTGAGATAGAGAAAATGGATGTGAAGGGAATGTTTCTACATGGGGACCTAGAAAAAGAAATCTACATGAAACAACCTAAAGGATTTGCAGTAATGGGAAAGAAAGAACTAGTGTGCAAGTTAAAAATGTCCCTTTATGGTCTAAAGCAATCACTAAGGATGCGGTATCAAAATTTTGACACATACATCCTTAGTTTGGGATTTGTGAGAAGAAAGATTGGTCATTATGTATATTCCAAGGAAGAAGGTGGGAATTTCATATATGTAGCATTGGATGTCAACGATATGTTGTTGGTTGGAAACAACGTGGATGAAATAAAGGTTGTGAAGAAACATCTATCCTCCAAGTTCGACGTGAAGGATCTCAGTCCATCAAACTTCATTCTAGGAATGGAGATCAAGAGAGATCGAATAGTTAGAAAGATTTGGTTGAACCATAGGAAGTACATTGAAACAATGTTGAAATGTTTCAACATGCAGGATTGCAAACTTGTCAAGGTGCCAATTCCTATGGGAGAAAAACTAACTTCTAAACAATGTCCAAAGACATAGGAAGAAAAAAAGGGCATGGAATTTGTTTCCTATGCAAGTGTTGACAATAATCTAATGTATGCGATGGTATTCACTCGACTAGACATTTCCCATGAAGTGGGAGTCTTAAGCATATACATGTCAACACTTGGGAAAGGGCATTGGACAACTGTCAAGAGAGTGTTTAGGTATTTGTGTGGCATAGAAGATTATGTTATATGTTACCAAGGGAAGCCTGAAGTTGACAAGAAAGTAGAGGTACATGGCTTTGTCGACGCCAACTAGTCTGGAGATATGAATTGACAAAGGTCAAACAATGGATATGTGTTTGATATGTTCGGTGAAGAAATTAGATGGATGAGTAAGTGACAGACATTCATAGCCTTATCAATAACAAAAGTTGAATACATGGCATCCACTCATGGAAGCAAATAAGTAGATACAACGATTGTGTTCAGGTATTGGGTTTGAGCATAGAGATATAAATATAAATTGCAATAGTCAAAGCACAATATTTATGGTAAAGAACCCATATTATCATTCCAGGATGAAGCATATTGATGTGCAATACCATTTTGTAAGAGACATGGTGGAAAGAAACAAGGTGTTGTTGGATAAAGTAGATGCATTGGAAAACATAGCAGACTCATTGACCAGGTCTGTGAGTGTTGTGAAGTTCTATTGGTGCCGAGAGGCAATGGGCATTGTTGCCCCGAGCCTATGAAAAAAATTTCAAGTACTCCCATTTAAATAAAGAAGACAATGAGTGGGATAATGTTAGGTTGTTATATTCTTTGCAGTGAAATTTGAGTCGATGGTTAAGTCGAAGGTCAAAGTGACCTACTGGGGAAGTCAAAAATTGAAGTAATCAACAGGCAAGCTGAAAAAGCCGATAAGAGGTCATCGAAAGATCAAGTGGCAACTAATTGAAGATCAACTGGAGATCGACTACCAATCTCTAGATTCATGGGATTTGTAGCCAATGATCTATGTGGATATGTAACTATATTTGGGTGCCATGATTTAGGGTTTTGCATGCTATAAATCCTATAAATAAGGCGTGTTGTAATTGTATTATGTTAATCAATCATTATATCAATCTTTAGAGGTTGTTGGTCATGTTGATGTAAGTCGATTTGACTGCATGGTTGTTCTTGTGTAATGTAAGAGAATATGATGACGATTGTGTCTTAGGTGTAGACCAAGGTTGGTCATGTAACTCTTTATTCATCTATGAATAAGACAATAAGAGAGAAAGAAGAAGCTCAAGGAATGTTGGTTTTCCCAAGTTGGGTTTCCAAGGTAAAATCTTTGTGTACTGTGTGATTGTTTTGTCATTTACTTTCTCATATGAATCTGTATTCTTCTTTCCTAGAAGGTTTAGTGTGAAACTTTATTTCCTAACAAATTGTGCATTGCACTTATACTCCCAACGACTTCATTTGTGTCAGGTTTTTGAGTTTTGTTAGAAAAATAGGATCATGGAGCAATAAAATAAAACAAATGCAGAAATAAAACACAGAAGATACACAATACAATAGAGACATATATATACATGGTTCACCTAGTGTGGGCTACGTCCACCATATAAATTGTCGGGTCCTTCCTTTTTATTATCCAGTAAAATGAAGGGATACAATCTACAACACACCCATTGTAACTTTCTCTTCTTTCTCTCACAATCTCCCCACTCATAATACACCTACAATACAATACCCAACCACAATATAAATGGTCTCATACAAAAGAGGGTTTCCTTCTAGGGAAAAAATCCCTAACATAATCTATATTGTCTGATCTATGACTTAATGATGAATGGTCAAGATTGACTATGAAATTAAAATATACATTTACAAAAAAAAAAATCTTTCAGGGGGGGGGAGCCCCCTTGCAAACCCCCCCGGCATGGAGGGTGTACAGTCTTAATGGGGTATAAACATGGTTGGAAATAAAGACCTCTGAATCAGGAAGATAACCAGGCTCCACAACTAACAACTTTTCCCATTAGGGGAGTGTTCTACACTTCTACCAGGTTGGGGTTGAATTGTTGTTCTATCAATTGTACCTATTGTATCGCCTGGGTGATGTGGTATTTTGCACTCCCTTCTTCAAGCTTGAAATTTTTACCTTCTCTAAACCATTGTATTTATTGTTGCAATAGCTTTGTCCCAACCTTCCTTTCCCTTTCGATCTGTTTAGTCAGTGCATCCAAGGTTTTGTAGTCGGTTGTGATGTTCATTTTGTAATTTAAGTCCTTTAAGAGTGTTTGTTACATCTTTAATTTATTGCATGTCTCTGCAAAATGGGAAGTTCAATTGCTGAGGATATTATTCATGGAGGCTACTTGCGCAGTGGCTACTTCAAGGATTTGACTTATGTCTTCAAGGCTTTCACTCTTTTTCTTCTTGCATCTCTTTGTTTTGTTCCTGCATCTGTTTGTTTTCTTCCATCATTTTTATATTTCCTTCCTTCATTTGGTTGTTCTCTTGCTGAATTTCAAGGTTTAAGTCGACCAACTACTATATTAAGTGCTTCATTGAGTCGAGTCTGTCGACTTCAAAATTGTCAAGGCCAATGTGTAGTTTCTTCTGGGCTAGGTTGATGCACTCTATCACTATGGCCTTTTATTTTTACTTCCTATTTGATATTTTGTCTACCTCCTTTGTCGATTTCCTCCACCTTAGGACAAAAGTTTTATAGAGTTCATTATACAAGTCTATAATTTGATTTTCAGGTACACCTATTGGATCAAAGATGACCTTGGTTGTATTGATAGGTTCCTCCTCTGAATGAAAGGTTGTATATACTCTGCACTTTTTGTTCTTTTCTTTTGAGGCTTTCTTGTCGATTCTCCTCTTGGGTCACTTCGACATTTTGGGTGCCAATTTTTGGGTCAATACCAATGTTTTCTTCTTTGGTTGCTTAATCTGTCGATCTGTTTATTGTTTTGTTTTCTCATTCAGTTGTTTTGTTTGCTTAGGATATGTTTTCTCTTTGACCTACTCATCTATTTGTTGACTGGATTGAACCTCAGTCTGTTGTTGGTCGACATGGTCAAATGTCCCTTGATTATTCTGTTGGTCATTCAGTTGACTAGTTGACTAGGGTTGTTGTTATTTATTCATATGATCCAACTATTGCTCTTTCTCATTTCCTTTCTATGACTAATGTTTTTGTTCGACTTTCAGATTAGACTATTTTTGTCCATCTGTTGGAGTCAAATTTTGTTGTTGTGTTGGTTTTTTGGTCGATTCCTCCTATCTAAAATTGTTAGTTGGTTGGTATGGTGGTGGATTTGTTTTGTTCTTCCCTTGCTCATCGGTTAGGTCCACATGATAGTCATTTTTTTGTTTTGATTCATGCCCTGTCGAGTGTTTTTGGTTATGTGTTTGGATCGATTATTGGATTTCTTTCAACTACTGTTGTTTGTCCCTATCAGATGATTTTTTATGTTCTTATCCTTGGTCCTTCTTTTGTTTCTCATCTCTCAAATTTGACTCAGTATGCTCTGATGAAACATATAATTGATACTTCTTGTCTTTCTTCTTATCTTTCTATGGATTTTTTTGGGATGATATCTCTTTAGAAACCTTACTCGATGACATCGATGGAGTTTCCTAGATTAGATCAATTTCAGACGGCTTGGGATTAGTATTCTTTGTTCTTGGTTCAGTTTTCTAGGCTTGTTTTGTTTTACTGGTGCATGGGCATCCTATTTTGGCTGTGTTGGATTCATGTTAATGTTCTTCATTTTTGTTGGCATTTTTCTCTCCTTGTTTCCATTTTTTTCCCAACTGGAAATTTATTTTTGAGCATTTTGATGAAAATATCCTTTGTGCACTCCATTGCAGCAATAAAATAGGGTCCACACCTTTGTTGAGTCTAAGTTTAGATGGATATGTTCTTAGAAAGGGAGCACACACTGGATCTTTTAGGAAAATCTCCATATATGTGAAACATTATTTAAGTTTGTGACCCATTCTTTAAACATTTGGTTGATCGATAGACTCTCAATTGATCCTTTCCAATTGTTAAAAAAACATTGGTAATTGAATATAGTTGGAACTATTGTCTTTGTAAAGGTTGTCTCATTGACTAGGATAACTTGACTCATGGCTAGCCATATGAGCAGTGAAGGGAACTTGATTGCTTTCCTAGAGTCTTGGCACTCATGGTAGTTAGTTTTAATGATGTCGACCAAGTGACCTTCCAAGTTGTATAGTTTTCATGATTATGTGAATTGCCTTATGGCCTCCAATATGCTAAGCTTCACATATGACACCCTAATAGTAGATGTAAAGCACAATGCAATAATTATGCAAGCCCACTTGACATATGACTCCTTCACTTGATTAATGATTATGCCTTTTGAGTTCTTCGCAGTGGTCAACCCTGTAAACTTTTCAATACAGGAATTCAAGTTGGTCATTTTTGGGATTTTCTCTCCTTTGTTTGGCAGCCCATTGATTCTATGAATTAACCCAATTGTTATTTGCAATGGTTGGTCGTGCCAAAGGGTTCCTTCATGCTACCAACTAATGATGAACTTAACCAATTATTCCTTCCATCACTGGAATTATACTACGTGGGAGGCACTCATATAGGTCCTTATCTAGGATTTTTCAATCACATTGGTTATGTTCTTCCATTTTCCATCCACCATCCCTCAACTGGTGAAGTTCTCCCAATGCTTTTCCTAGGAAATCTCATCCATTTTGGCTTGTCAGATGTTGTTCATTATTATTTCTAGTTCAGTTGCAGTTTCCTTATCGAACTTGTACTTCATCTGAAGTTCAATCAAGGTTTCACTAGTGTGGATCTGGCCTCTCATCCTCGACATTATCATACTACATTCGTGGTTGATG